>PVJA010001226.1:47433-133276 GCA_004027025.1 Myocastor coypus | reverse complement strand
CAGGGTCAAATCCCCTCAGGATTAAATTTCAGATCATAGACAGTACTTTGTAGAACTGTTGTTAGTGTCAGCCTTCGGGACGAGTCACGGCCATTGCTTGGCCATTTTGCTTTCTGTGAAAGCCTGAGAGAATGTTTTTCTCTGGGTGACTCTCCTTAGACGCACTGCAGTTCATTCATCCCTTTCCTCTGAGGTCCCATTTCTATAACTTGTGGGCATGTTACTTACCTGGCTTAAGGCTTAGCAGATAGGACGTAGATCATTATGGTTCCTGAAATAGGGAGATGGTGTTGATGAGTCAGGGTAACCCTACCTAAATGTCATGAGCCATTAATAGAGTTAATAACACACAGCTTTTTCTGGCTGGAAGCAGAAGACTGGGGGCAGAAGGAGAGATCAGGCTGGTAGATAAAGAGATTGTTGTGCAGGTGAAGAAGGAGATGCCACGTGATCAGCAGAAAAGGCTATAGGGAGTCCCAGCCACTGGCCAGCAAGGAAATGGACATCTTAGCGCCCAGCCCCACACAGCTACATTCCATAAGAAACCTGGACTCCCTGGAGGTAGATGCTCCACTCTAGTACCCTACTGAGGTCCCCAGGCTGGACAGCACTAGTGTGGCCCCAAGTGGAGCAACTACCAACCTGGATGTCTGAGCAACAAATCTGTGAGCTAATAAATGGAAGTTGTTTAAGTTAGTTAAGTTCAGAATAAATTTGATAGCAGCAATAGAAAAAGCAGTGTACATTCATTCTGATAGAGCTTTGGACATTTTCTCCTAATAGTCCTGCCCTGTGCACATTAGCGTCGGAGCCCAGAGTGGGGATGGCAAGCTCATTTGTGAGACCACGTGACCCAGAGCCCAATTTCTAGGGCCCAAAAGACTGAGAGTACCTGATGTGTGTCGGGGCACTCTGGTTAGGATTGTGCCCCAGAAGTAGTACTCTCAGCAGTAGCTTGAGGGCTGAACGATGCACAGTCCTCAAAACAAAGTCCAGAAATGCGCATACTTACCAAGGCAAGGCCAGCAAAGTATTGCGGCTCCCAGTCCTGAGAGGAGGAGTTTACACCTGCTATTTTACAGTTCAGTCTTTTCATGGTTCTTGGTTCTGTAAAACAAGCTTAAGTTCTAGCCAATTGCCTCTTGTTCATGTTTTGTTGTTATTAATGCTATTTTCAAAATAATTTCCTTGGTTTCTGGGGTCATCAACTGCTTTTGCTGCCCCACAGCCCTTTTTCCATCTTTTCTTTCTTTCTTTCTTTTTTTAATTTTTTTTTTTTTTTCAGGACCAGGGTTCAAACTCATGACCTTGCACTTGCCAGGCAGGCACTTGTACCACAGAGCTATCTCCCCAGCCCTCCTGTCATTTCTTGACTGATTTTTTTCTTAAGTCATTTTCTGTTCATCTCTCCTGGTGGAAGTAGCCAAACACCCTGGCCACAGATGGGTGAAGAGAGAGCAATATGGACCTCCTAATAATAGGACACATTGTCACAGGCATCATCCTTATCCCAGGATGGACTCAGCATCTAAACTAGGTATAGCACAGTTCATGGAAAAATGGAAGAGGGAAGTCTGCTGTTGACTCTGGGACCACTCCAGCTTGATGCTTTATGAGTTCCGCTCACCTTCCGCCTCTGCAAGCCCACTAAATACGGGAGGAAATACTCATAGCTCAGTCCTAAATAGAAAAAAGAGACAGTAGAAGGAAGGGGGAAGAAAAGGAAGAGAGAGGAGAGAGAGAGAGAGAGAGAGAGAGAGAGAACAGGGTACAGGGCACAGGGCACAGGGTACAGGGTACAGGATACAGGATACAGGTTACAGGGTACAGGGTACAGGGAGTAATAGAAAGAGGGAGAATGCAATGCACACTAACATTGCTTTAGACCTGGCAATCCCTGAGGTCCATTTCACTATGCACTTGGAAGGTATATAGGTCAGTAGATGCCTTTTTTAGCTTAACTTGTCCTTTCAACTCCACCTTTCCTCCATCTTCAGGGACTTCCTTCTAGTCTCATCCTTCATATTCTTCACATCTTGAGCTGCTAGGTACTTGATCCTAGTGGAAGTAATGTGTACAGAATGAAGTATGAAGTTTTCAGCCAATCTTTCTCTCTCTCTCTCTCTCTCTCTCTCTTTCCCTCCTTCCTTCTCTCCCTCCTTCCCTCCCTCCTTCCCTCCCTCTTTCTCTCCCTCCTCCCTCCCATCCAATGAAAAGAAATATTTTATCTCCCAGGAAATTTTTGAGATCTATGTCACAAACAGCATAGGATTTCTGGGTAAAAGGAAAAAGCAGAAATGCCCAGGCGAATAAGTTTACAGGGTTTACAAATTGTTGCTTATTTTGGCCATTTTTTAATAGCAGCAAATATCTTCCAGATTAATACACTTGGCATTTGTCCCTTGAAACTAAATAAATCCTAATCCATAGCTAAGAAGATTTCAGCATGTAGCATGACTTTCAGGGATTAGCCACAATGATTTTGGAGCACATTGCTTACTTTCACATGGCCTAAAAGACTCATTCCATTCTATACATGGAAGAATGTGTAGGGAAAGTGTGATATGGAAAACCAATGTCTCATAGTATCTTTGTTCCTGCTGGTGGTGCCCCCTTCCCCACTCACCAAACATAATAGCTACAATTGATATCCTATAGTTTTAAAAGAACAAGAATGCCTGATAATGTAGATCCCACCTACATAAATATTCTTTGGCAAAACATACAGTCAACACAATGTCTACTTCATGGCTATTGAAAATGAGCCATGGAGGTAGCATTTGAATTAACTCATGAAGCAAAGGAAGACTTTCAGTGGTAACTGCCAATTATTAATTTTCATTAGGAAAGAACACCCAGTGGAGACCTAAGAACCAATAAAAGAGTCAGAATAGTGTGTTGTCATATTCAATCACCCAAGTTTATGGGTTTAGGACATTACTTTTTTCAATGAAGTAATTATAAATTTTGTAAGGAATATTGACATGATTTGTGTTTTCTACAAAGCCTCCGGACAAAGTAAGTTAAAATGGGAAAAACTACAAAGTAATAAATAATAAAGTTGCCATCAAATGGAAAAGTGGCATGGAGACAAGAAACACTAGCTTGAGAACTGGAATGACTTCAATCTTGTCTCGACGACTTATTATTTCTGTGAATGTGGAAAGTTACCTTGATTTTTCTTAGTGTAAAAGTACAAATTACACTTAACTACTATGCAGGGTTCTTAAGAAGATCCCATGAAATAATGAATGACATTCAGGTTAAAACTAGAAGAGTGAAACAAATAAAGCCAAGAAATTGCAAATGCCAAACACCTGGCAAATGTGGATGAGAGAAAGAGTGACTGAAGTGAGAAAAAGAAATTTAGAAGGCAGGCAAACACAAGTAGTCATTGTTATGATCCAATATGCTAGAATACTTAGAGAAAAATTAATCTAAGAAGATGTTTTCTAATGTTTTTGGACATATAACCCTCAAAATCTTGATGAAATAACTTTTCTGGTTCCTAGCTCTTACCAAGAATAGAAATCCTAAATAGACAAAATGGAAGGAAGTAAAATGGTGTTAAGAAACTGCATTACAAATCAGCAAATTGAATTGACTCTCCATGTTCATCCAGCATATCTTTTGAAAACTGCTGTCTTGCGATATTTTAAGACCACAGAGCCTGCAAACTGTAGGCAACACCTGCTGTTTCATTGGTAGTGCATTTTGCTGTCTGTTCCTCGATTCGTCTTACAGCTTTCCTCTTCCACTGGGTGGTTTTGTTGTTTTTTCCCAGAGATGATCTCAAGCTTTATTGAAGTTATATTTCCATGACAATATCTTATAGAATGAGATTAATTTTCCACTGCTTACAGAAATTTCTGTTCCTGTTCAATGTGGTCATTTTCCAGACCAGGTTCTAATTTTAATAATTTATGATGAGCATGCAAATCTTTTATACTTTTTTTTTTTTTTATTTTTGGTACAGAGTCTCATTATGAGGTTCAGACTTGTAGTGATCCTCCTGTCCCAGCTTTCTCAACACTGTGGTGACAGACATGGACCACCATGACCAGTTTTGGTGGCTGGCATGGTGTGCCCTGGGCAGGACTAGCAAGACATGCAGTACCAGGGATGAAACCCTTATCCTTCTGCTTGCTAGGCAGGCACTTAGACTGCTGAGCTAGCTCTCCAGCCCAAGTCTTTTACACTTTAGAAAAATATCTAGAATCAGTTCAGTAAACTACAGTTGGAGAAAATTTACTTTGTGTTATGTGAGAACATATTTAAAACGAATGATAATTAAAATTGTTTTGCTGACAAAAGAATAAACTATTAATAAGTTGGAATTTTCTTTCAGATGATTGCTGTGAATACTCACCTATCCTTCTGTCCAACTATCTACCTTTCCACAACCTTTGAAGGCTTTCTTCCCTTTTCATTAGGATATATTTGTACTAATGAGTGCATAAGGGTTATATTCTCCACGTGGAGTTGGTTCATACACACAACACACTTAATTCTTTCTCTAATCCCCTCACCACCACCATCTGTTGACCTCTTCCTATTTGAGAAACAGTTATTTCCTACTATTTATCTTTTATTTTACTTTTTGTTTATATTTTGGTTTCGCAATAAGAGAGACCATGTAATATTTAAGCTTGTGTGTCTGATTTTGTTCATCTAATTTTACCATCTCAAAAGTGCATCCATTTTCATGTAAATGAAGTTTATCCTCCCTTGGATATTTCCTTGTTGCTGAGACAAAATACCCAGCACCCAGATGTTAAAAGAGGAAAGGTCTATTTTCACTTGCAGATTTAGAGGTTTAAGTCCATAGTCAGGCTGGCTCCACAGCAGAACAGCAGGGCAGCAGGGCAGCAGGACAGAAGGACATAGCAAAGGGAAGACCATGTGGTAGGGAAGGCAGGAGGCAAGAAGCCTGCCTTCCTTCTCTCTCTTTCTTCCACTCAGGCTACAGATCTATTTATTGGTGCCATCTACACCCAGGGCTAGCCTTTCCTCTTCAGTAGGCCCATTCAGCCACTCCCAGAACTGTGTCCCACCAGGGGACATGAACTTTTACTACTGTGCTACTTTTGAGTCTCTTTGGACTCCAGTTTTATCTTGTCGTGTTAGATACGAGGGTGAAAGGAGGTTAGTTACAGGACTGCTTCAGGCAGAACAAAGCTTCCAGAGGTCCCCACTGGAGGCTTCCTGAGAGACAGCAAAACTGCCAGATGCAGCAAGACATTGCTGATGGTGTCTGTACTCTGAATCCAGACATGCCGGATCTAACTCACTCCCCCCCACCCCCCCACCCCGCGTTTAACCAAACAGAACTAAGAAATCGCACCAACACCCCTTTTTCAACTCAGCTTGAGCTACATCGATCCTACTTGCTACTGATTTACTATCCGGACTTGCTTTTACTTCTTTTAAATAACTTTCATTGAGATATAGTGCCCAGATCACACAGCTCATTTAGTCTACAGCCACTCGTGTATTCACTTGCATGCGCATCCTTCACCGAAATGCTCATGCAGAATCACCCCCGTTGCAGCCCCAAGCCATGATCTTGTCAGCTTCTACCCCAGCCCACCCAATCCCCTTCCTGTACCGCTAGAAGTCACTATTCCACTTTCTCTATTTCTATATATCTACTCTACACATTTTGTATAAGTGGGAGCCTGATGTGCAATCCTTTGCAGCTGGCTGCTTTTGGTCAGCATAGTATTTTTCAAATAGCTCCATGTTACAGCATGCCAGTCTCCCATTTTTTATTGCCAAATAATACTCCATTGCATGGAAAAGTTATATTTTATTGTTCTATTCATCAATCCATAACCACTAAGTAGTAAACAAAAGACACAGGGATGAACATTTTGTAACTTCCCTAGACTTTCCTGTCCTTGTCTTTTAGGACTGGGGATCTAACCCAGGAGCCTTTTATTCTTGCTCTGAGACAGGGACTCCCTAAGTCACTAAGCTACCCAGGCGTGGCTCAATCTTATGGCACTCCTAGCTCAGCCTTGGGGTACTGCTCAGAATCTCTTTTTATATTAAGCTGACTTTCTGGCCCTTAAACAAATAAGCAATTACTAAGATGTTGAATTCATGACCAGTTCTTCCATTTTGTTTCCTTTATCAGCTTCTTTGGGAATCAGTAAGTATCAGAGTATACCTCCATTAAAAAAAATAATAATAAAATGAAATAAATTAAAGCCCAGAGCAGAGAATGATATAGACCCACTGCTCAGAAAGTTGCTTATTTTTTCTGAAACACTGAATATTTTTAGCCTGCAAGTAATAGTTTGGAAGGCACAACCTATTGAAACCTAAGCAAAAATAGATCTTTAATCCAGCATTTGTAAGTATTGTAATTCATGTACCCATTCTTGAACTTTTCTACAAACATTCCCACTCTGCCCTTAATGCCTGGTGTTATTGACAGCTGTATGGGAGAATAACAATGAACAGCACTGAAATTTCCCTCCCTGTTTCCTTCACACTTCTGCTGGGGTTAGAGCAATCATTCAAGTCTGACCACTGAATGCTGTAAAACATGCTCAGGGAAAGAGCAAGATAAGCTCTACAAGGCACCTTCTTAACAGACAAGGGAAGTAAACAGAGAAGAACGCAATCTGTTGTTCACGTGATAACTCGCCTTTTCCAGAATGCTCTGGCCAGCTCCAGTCCACTGAGAGAGAACACCCATAATGGGCTTTACCTCAGTTTCAAATACAAGTCTTTTGAAAAGGAATATTAATTATTTGTGAATATATACCTTAAGTCTTCGAGTTTTTAAAAAAGAAGTGTAGAGTTTGTCTGCCCTTTGGAGCAGGGATCTGTTGTTTATCTGACATAAATCGTCTGAGCATGGCACGCACATTTTATGGCACTTTATATAGACCAGCTTGAGTGAAATAAATATAGGAGATGCAAAGCTCCAAGTGACATATTCCAGATCTGACATTCTTGCCGTAGCTTTGAGCATCGTGCACTGACAAATTTTCTGCACATACCGACTCTCCCACAGGAGGAAACATAATGATGTTTATGTTATGCAATAGGTAAAATATTTATACCTTGGCCTCAACACAAACTGGCGATCATTTAAATCAGGAAGTGCTGCTCACAATAAAGACAAGTGACGTTATCTGTGCAGGTAAAGGGGAATTCAATACAATAAATGATAGTTTCATGTGCAGAATAAGATTGCACTGATGTCAGTGTTTTAAAAAATGGCAGTTATGGGAAAGGTTTTTAATGTGCTTGCTCCTTTTAGAATTGTTAAATTACCAAGCAGGGCAAAATGCATGCCTTTCTGACTATTGCCCTTATCTTTGGAATGGAAAAATCTTTTCTTTTGACAAACCATTCTTTTATGAATAACCTCTTCAATAGCATTTAGTTATCATTATTAATAAATTGTTACAGTAATAAATTATATTTTAAACATTTTATTAAATGCAGTTCTCATGTACTTAAAATAAATTGCAAAGCCGGCTTTTTTCATGGTGTTTAATATATATAGTATGACACAATGTGCTTTTAATATATTTAATGTTATATACTTTAAAATCTAAGTGTGTTGTACTTTATGGAACTTACTTTATATTCCTTTCTATATGGAAAATGTATTACTTTTTAATATGAGTTCATTGTGGAGTGCCATTAGGAAATAGAGCACAGTTCTTAAAAGTGGAAACTTTCAGAATTTAAGTACATTAATGATGGGGGAGGGGAGAAACTGCATTATGGTAACATCAAGCATCTAATTGAAACTGACAAAAGCAAGGGGAGAAATCTCACACTGACTGTAATGGCACTCACATTTGCATTGACATCGGAACAGTTCTAATGCAAGCACATGAGACACTTCCACTGACAAAAAAAGGCTCCTCCTGACATCCCTCTGCTTTTGCGCTTGCTTTGGACATGCTATCACTGTCATTCAAGATGAACATAAAAATATTATGAAAAACATCTTCAGTCCACGCTTATTAGAAACTTTCAATGGCTGAAATATAGTAGTCGTTTTCTAGAGCTTCTTATTTCTAAAGCTCAAAAATTCTCCACTTGATTCTCCAGAAAGAATGCATTACTGAATTCATAATGCTTGTTTTGTATAAAATAAATTATAAATTGTTTTTTCAGGAAAAAATTTGCATAGGTCCTTAAAGACAAACAGTATTACGGTTCTTCACTAGAAGCTATGCTAAGTCTTCCAGGCCACAGGATCTGCTACTGTCACACTAGGTAAGAGGAAAGTGTGTGGATGAGGCAAGAGACCTCACAAACGTGACAAGAGCCATGGGCCCACTATTGGAACTGTGAACCAACCTAACGCCCAGTCCTTACTGCAACAAGTTAGGAACCACATTTTCCGGTTGCCATTTTGGACCTGAGCTTTTGTATTTAATTAGCTCAAGATGGATTATCATGCTAGAGCTGTAATACCAGGACTTCTCAGACACCAACACCTGTCTAACACTTTTTTTATTTTTCTGCTTTTATAGTTTAATTGTAAATTTTTATAAAAGAGAATACAAAATAATGATAATCAAAGAACAGTAGAAATGATAAAGAATTTCACCAAAAAAAAAAACACAAATTAGACAATATTTGTTGTATTGCATTAGAATCCCTCCTAGCAACCATGTGTCCTCCCAACAGCTGCCACCCAAGCCTACAGCTCAGTCAGTGCCCACCACTTCTCCCCTTAGTACTCCCTGTTAGGTTTTTCAGCAGTGTGGCAAAGAAAAAGAAGTAGAAGGAAAGAACGGTAAAGTCATTTATTGCCATTGAACAGGACACTGAGAGCAGCTATGACGGAGAGATGGGGAATCTTCTGCCTAAGATAGGGAGGCTGAGAGTTTATGGACTTCTACTGTAAGTGACATTTCAGGGGCAGATTCAGTGACACAGAAGAAGCTGATTAGAGGCTCCCTCGTGCACATCGCAAAGATATCCAGGACTGGAGCAAGGAAGAAGGAGGATGCGGTCATTGGGAAGAAAAGCTGTTGTTTTGGGGATGCATCCATGTTGAATCAGGATCATGATAATTTAGTAGTTTGTAGTCAGGCCAGAACCTATCACTCCCAAGCCTCTGAGCTCCTCCCTTTACTGCCCACCCCTTCTCCCCATAGTACTTTCCACTGCAACCTCTAACCCCAGTGGCAAGACGTGTGTAGCCGAAATTGTCTCTAGCTCTGCATCTGTCTAGGCTCTGCTGAATATTGAACTAGAGGCCTCCCTGGTACCAATATAAACACAAGACCAGACTGTCAGTCAGCTGCCCAACGTTCTTGTCAATCTCATTCATCATAAATAGATCCCCAGATTCTGCCTGCTCATGTCCTCTCACATGACAGATGCAGCATCATTTGAACCTTCATAATATTCTCATGTTAGCATGTTAAATCCATGCAGGGAAGGTGAATTCTTCTCTCATTCATTGATTCTACATACTTTCACCACTTATTCATTAAGCACCAGATCCCTACGAGCTCTGCTTCAGGCAGGATTCAGCAAAGAATAAGAAAAGCATTCTGTTTGCAGTCGAGAGTCAGGTTAGATGCAAGTAACCAGCCCATAAGTAAATGGTTTCAGATCAAAGCAATGCTCTAAGCAATAGAATTTTATTTTTTTTTATTTTTTTTTTCTAAGCAATAGAATTTTAAAAATGAAATTTAGCTCAAGTAGGACATAGTCTTGATATTGTCATAGAAAGCCAGCCATGGCAGGGTCAGGACAGAGCTGTTGCCTCTGCTCCTTCAGACAGGATATATGTTGAGAAAAGAAGACTCACCTCTCACTCCAAAGCTCAAAATGCAGGGATCATTCACGATCCAATACTCAGCAGGAAAACTGATATCCTGTTCAAATGAAAACAATCTTACAAGAAATAATAATCTATTTTAGAACTGTTAAAAATAGAAATTTTACATAATTTTGAACTTTATAATTTTTTAGCCCATGGTTTATAAACACATGGTCTATATGTCAAGTAAATGAACATAGGGGTATTTATTTCCTTATCTGTCTTTTCATTGTCTTGTTCAAGGAGCACCAATTGGGCCCGAAGTACATGTAAGCCATCCAATTTGGTGTAAGAATAGAAGAATCGAGTGCAATTTTTGTCATCTAAAATCTATGTAGAAATACACATGCACATAAATACTCAAAAGTATATGTATTTCAATTTCATAGTCAGTGGCAAAAATCTTACTGAACAAAATATATAAAACGGACCATTATGGCTTTAAATCAATCCATACATAGATTGGCAAACTAATATAGTGAAAAATGATTCAGGGAAAAATGGGGTCATATTCCTTAGAGTATTTTAAACTTAATAAAGAATGCTGGTCTGACATCTTTCTAGGATAGGAAGAATTAAGTCTCAATTTTATGCAACTGAGACATGAAATGTGGGCAAGAAATCGGTCGTCATGGAGGTAAGATTTCAGGGCCTTGGAGAAAGGCATTGCCAAGACCAGTGTGTACTCCCTGCTCCCTGCGCATTAGAGGAGAAGTTCACAGGGACTGTGAGACAGACTAGTAGCTACCTTCCCTGGCAGCCTGCAGTCTCAGCCATGCATCAACCAGCATCATCCATATTTCATGTTCCATCATCATGATTTCCCGGTTATACAGCATATACCACTTCCTAGGTGGAAGACTGAAATGCAAAATAAGAACACTGTGCCGAAGCTCTCACTTATCATGCCTGGCAGCAGGGACCCCACTGCAGGTTTTCTGCAGGTCACTGGATGCTTCATAGCATCCAGTCAGCATTGTCTAGAGCACAAATGCATTCCCAAGTGGGGAGCGGACTAAGTCCAAGAAGAAATGATTATAGTGGCAGATGGGATGTGAATGAAGCTGGGCCACTGGTTTCTGCCTTAGGAAAGGTGGGCAAATGTCCTTTAAAGTCCCACCAGATATATAGAGAAGACTTTATAAAGTATGGTACATTCATATTATGAAAGTGATCTTAATTTTTTAATTTTATTTTATTTTTATTTTTTCTTGTTTCAGAACTTTTGTTTGTTTGTATTTTTATTTTTGTGGCCGGCTCAGCCTGCCTTCAGGGCAGGGCTGGCGCAGAATGTGGTGGCGGGGATCGAACCGCAGTCCCTGCAGTCACCCAAGCTTTCCTAAGCAGTCGCTTTAGACCACTGAGGCATCCTGCCGGGCCCATGAGAGTGATCTTAAATATCCCAAATTTGCCATGAACTTTTCACGAAATATATTTTAATTCAACATATTGAGTTTGGAAACTAATTCTGATATTTCCATTATCGAATAAACTCTGATCTTGCAGAATTCATTTAGCATTGCAACATTAGAGATAAACTTCAGACTGTGAAGCATAGTATATATCCACCCAATACTCTTAAATATTAATTTTATCACCTCTACAATTTTCTGTTAGATCATTGATTCTTTTTCAATCATGCTATTCTGGTCTCACTAAACAAATACTTTGACTTGTACTTATTAACCATCATAAAAAAATGGTTTAGAAATAAGATACACTCTGTAAGACTGAAAAACCCAGCGGACACCAAAATATTCATTACTAAAGAAAATTTGGAGCATTTACATTATAGAAGTACTTTAAAGAGGAGTGATTACATCCTTAAAAGTATCAGGGCAAAAGTATCAGGGATTTTCCAGTGTCAGAATGTGGGGGTCAGGGTTTTCAAAAGGTAAAAACAGCACATGCAGAAATCTTTAGTACTGAAGAGCACAGGATCTGGCAAGCAGAGTTCAACAAGAACAGCACAATGACTGGGAGATACACACATACACACACACACATGCACACACAAAAGAAAAATAACTCCTACACATATACACAGACACACAGAGAAGCATATAGACCTAATGCACACAATGCACATGCACATATGCATAAACACAAATACATATACACATGCATACATAAACAGACACACAAATGTACATATGCAAATAGATAAGTGTACACACATATGCTTGTGTATGCATATTAGTGTGTATAGAGATATATTTACATAGACACTCATCAAAACATGTATTTACATATAGGTATATACCTGTGTGACAGATAGAGATATAGATAGATATATACTAATAAAGATACAAAAACACAGGCACATACATACACATATATAACCATAAGCACAGAGAGATATACACACATTCAATTGTTATTGCTATAGGTAAACAGATGTTGGCTACTAAGTGAGTGAATTAGCAGTTGGTACTGAGTTAAACAGACCAGCAGAAAATTGTGCACTAGGCAACATGTTTAGAGCTTCACCAGCAGCTGACCAGAAACTCTCTGAAGCACCACAAGGCATGATCTGGCTTTAAATATTAGGAAAGTCTGTGTGTAGCGGTATAGAGATGGGATGGAAGGGCCAGAGCCCGGTGGTGAGGTGACACTTGGAAGTCTATTCTGTTGGTCAAAACAGAAAGCTAAAAAGGCTAGATGAGGCCCCTGTGCTCCTGTGTGGAAAGCAGGGGAGGATACTAATATTTATACCTGAAGGTCACCGTGAGATGATCCTTGCAAAATGCCATTAGACAAATGCTTTCCATTTTTGCTTTAAGGCTTAGGACATCTAGCTCTGAACCTTTTGTGTAAGTAGCTTCATTTGTTTCTCCCTTTCCCCTAAAAGCTGAAGTATTTGAGATTTTCTGTTCTTATACCCCTGACTCTATCAGTAAGCAGAAAACAGCCTGCTGGTACAGAGAGGAGAGCCAAAATGAGAAAGGGAATACTGCGGGAAGAGTAATCTGACAACTGTTTCCAAACCCTACACAATAACTCTGTCACCCTTGAGATATCTAAATGACATTTTTATTGTTGAAGACATTGATTTTAACTGATTGTATCATAAGGGATTCACATCTATTACTTATTGATAATGGCTAATGGTCTATTTAGTTACCATTCTAAACATTACATTTAATGAATCATAACCCCTTTCATATGTCGTATAATGACAACTCATCAGGTTTGCTAAAAATCTGATAAAAATAAAAATAAAACAAATATTAAAATTGGAAACAAAAATTTCTAAAAATATCAAATTATTACTTAAAATTTTCCATAGCCTATCTTTAGTTTCTTAGATGCTTGATTAGTTTAAAAGCTGCTTTGTTTTATGTGTACTAAATTATTTTGTGTGATTGAGTGTCACACCTGTAGACATCTGGGGCAGGCCAATATGAAAATACTTTTAAGATTAATGAGAGTATTTCCTTACTTTCTAATGCTATGACAACTACATGTAGTACAGGCAGTCATCAGAGTTAGCTTCTAGTGCAGAAGAACGGGACCCCAGGCAAGTCACTGATCCCTCCTGGAATTTGAATTAGACACACTCTGAGCTCTTCTACATGCATGTATTTCACAACTGAATAATTCTTAGTATGCTTTTGTATATTAATGTGAGAGAAAGAAAAAGCATGTCCAGCCTCCTGCCCAAGCAGCCATGTGGAGCAGACCCTTGCCACACCACAAGGACAATGCATATGGCCAGTGACATCATTTCCTTCCACCAAGGGGAAGAGTCAACCAGCAGCACTGCTTATTGGCAAGAAGTCTAAGTTTAGCTGGCCATGGGCAAAAGGAGCAAAGACTAATACCACAGCTTGGATGTACTCTAGAGCTCACAAGGGGTCTTACACTGGAACAACCTGATTAGATTACAATTGGTGTATATTTTCCCATTTTTATTTTATATTTGAACAACAGATATGAATTGCTGAAATATTCTAAGATTATTTGATGAAAGCTGAACATAATTTTATGGTAAATTGGACTAGTGTTCCTTAATTGAAGAAATTTTTACCTCTCCCTTAATCCCTAGTTTACCTTATTCTTACCCCATTTTAAATGTATCCCAGGCTCCAGCTAGCCTTGAAGACATTTGAAATGATCTGTGGTATAGTAAATGAGCCTTTAAGAGATCTTGAAGCACACAGAAGTTGCTCTGAATCTGCAATCATAGAAAACTCCACTCCTGGTATACAGGGAGTGCTTCTTTAAATGTGTTCCTCATCAGAGGTTCTGTGGATCCCAGTACTTTTACATCCCTGAAATTACACATATCCCAGGAATAGCAGGGTGTGGAGTACCCTTACAGTTGGCCTCTTATCTAACCCAGAGAATTACACAGGAGTTAGACATTGAAAGGAACATCAGAGAACCGCCATGGAGGAAGGTGGCATTTGAAGGGCAAGTTTGAGACATGCTCTGCCTGGTCATCAGTGACCCCAAATTCACGTGCACTAACAAAGGTGAACATGACTTTACTTGGGAGCAGTATCTCAGTAGGTATAATCGAATTAAGATGAGGCCATGCTGGATTAGAATAGGCTCTACTCCGAAATTAATAACGTTGGGACTGGAACCACATGCCGTGGAAGCTGCGCCCCAGAGCTGACTGAGCTAGCAAATAAATAAATAAATAAATAAATAAATAAATAAATAAATAAATAAATAAAATGTTCTTATAAGGAAAGAAGAATTCCATGGAAAGAGGAAAGGGAATGTTTTCAAACTGAAATATTAAAGACAGCCTGCCAAATGAGTCGTCGACTCTTTTAATTATGTATTTTTGTAGCACTAATTCAGTCCATTTCAGGACATTTCTAATTTTTAGAATATATTTTTAGTTTATTGATGAGGTATATTAAGACAATAGTATGCTATGTTTTTCGCTTACACCATATTTTAGAGAGAAAATATTATGTAGTAGATGAAGAACTAGATATGAAAAGGGAAAATACTCACATAAATCACCCAGTTCTTCAAAAAATAAATCCTCACTCTTAACTTCTTTTCTGTGTTCAAGTCATATCCCATGGCTACACTTTCTCTAAAGCAATCTTGATAGGCATGGAAGGAATGAAAAAAAGTTATTTTGATTCTTCTGTCTCCCTGATGATTCATGTTTCTTTGTAAACTGAAATGTTGAGAGTCAAATAGATTGTATCGGAAAGAACAAAGTGGTTAAAGAAACAGAAGAGATAGAAAGATCTTGAAAAAGCAGGTCTCAGAGACTGTTTATAATGGATGCTATAAAGAGGACACTTCTTTTCTTTAGAAATGTTTCTTTCTTAACAAAAAAGAAATAAGAAAAACCATTTTCAGTGGCCTGCGTGACAAGATACAATGTCCCATCATGACTATTAAGATCTCAGTGGTAATATGGGAGCATTGGCATTTAATAGAAACAGATTCTAGGTCAGGTGGTTTAAAAAAAAAAAATACAGTTCTTTCCCTGCTTGGAAAGGAATGCAGTTAGAGAGTAATCCATCAATCTTAGAGAGGTTTTAAGCTTCCACAAGCCTGGAAAATTTTCTCCATACTTACCAGAAGAAAGACAATGACGTATCTGATGGCACTGAGCTTTAGTCATGAGTTTTATTTGGCCATGCTTTTTAAAGTATGACTATCCTTTTCTCAGTTCTTTAAAACAAGACTATGTAATTGTCTCTCTCCTTCAGAATCCTATATCAGTGAGTGTGTTCTTGAATACATTTAATTTTGTTATAGTGGACAGGGCTTTTTTTTTTTTTTTTTCAGTGTGAGAAAGACTTTGGAACACGATTTTTCTGCCCCATGTTTCCAGCATATCAAGAACCAAAGTTCACAGCAACAAGATAATCCTGGGTCTGGAAGATCATGGCTCATTGCCATTCAGATTATCTGTTGCATTGACAGATGGATGTAAATCAGTGAAATCTTAGCAAGTTTAAGCACTTTTTTTCTAACTTTGTTGGCTACTTAAATAGCTGAGGACCATAATGCCAAAAGAAAAAAAACTAAGTTAATAATCACAACAACAGTATCTTTCTATGTGTGCAGGCTTTGGAATTCAATGACAGCATCCAGTCTTTACTGATGGTTCCTCCTATTAATTTATCTGCATCAGCTGGAGATTGGTTATTGGCTAGACCACTGATGATGAAACAGAAAAGGCTGTAGCTAAAACACCAGCACAGAAGTGAAAGCATACACAGAATCTTTTATGGCAAAACACATTAGCAGACAACCTAAAACAATCTACCCCCCTCATAGGACCGTGGGATTCAGAGGAGCTGGAATAATGAGGAACAAACAGCTCTCTTTGAACAAATTTGTCACACAGTGTGTGAGACAAGGAGATCAAGTTAAAGTGCATTGTGGTTTCTCAGGGACAATTTCAGCCTGGAAATTGAAGGCATTCTAGCCCATGTGATCATTTTAGCCACAAACATTGAGGCATTAAATACACAGAGAGAGAGAGAGAGAGAGAGAGAGAGAGAGAGAGAGACAGACAGACAGACAGACAGACAGAGAGAGAGACAGAGAGAGACAGAGAGAGACAGAGACAGAGACAGAGAGACAGAGACATAGAGACAGAGACAGAGAGAAAGAGAAAGACAGAGACAAAGAGAGAGAGAGAGACAGACAGAGAGAGAGAGAGAGAGAGAGAGCTCAACCAGGAGCTCTTGAAGCAAATCTCCACCCTTTCATTGTTTCATCCTATTATTTTGAACAAGAGCATTAAGAACTTTGTGCTTCTGATTTTCATTTTAAACAAGGGCATTGACATCTTTGTGCTTTAAATGCTTTGTCATGAAAATAAGGATTATTGAATAAAATTATTTCTGAAATAACTTAAAAATTCAGAAAGCCTTTGCAGAGAAGCACAGAATATTTCATTTTAAAGTGATGTTCTTTTCCTAAAATGAGGAGTCAACCAAAACAGCAATGTTTTACCTAATAAACAAATATAACTAGTTATTGTCTCAAAGGGTGGCCATCTAGAAGACAGACAGATAGAATCTGTTTGAAGTTTTCTAAATTAATGTTGTTATATACAAAAAATGCAGTATGTTTCTTCCTTTTAAACTCAAGTTAAAAATAATTCATGATTCTCATTAATAAGTTCAAACACATCTTATTGCCATGAACTCACTATGCTATCTCATTGAAGGAGTAGGAAAATATCGCCAATTTACTGCAATAAGGTAATTACTGTAATAAGATAAATGTTAACTTTTTAATGAAAACCACTGTACTTGAGTAATTACCCTTTTGAGAACTGCTCCATATATGATTTCTTTGCAATTATTAAGATTAATTCACTTTTTGAGTACGAACAGAGCAAAATACCAAGCCAAATGATCATTTTTATAAGCACACTTTCAAATGTCCTCGAACTTAAAAAGGAAGACAGAAAAATGGATAGAAGCCTTGTTTCCATATCTATTATATTAAGTTATAAGCTGTCAAGTTCCTAGGTTTATTTTTATTTTATTTTATTTTATTTTATTTATTTATTTATTTATTTATTTTATTTTATTTTTTTTTTTGTCTTTTTGAGACAGGGTCTCGCTATGCAGCTCAGGCTGGCCTTGAGCTCACTTTCGTAGCCCAGGCTGGTCTCGAACTTGCACCGATCCTCCTGCCTCAGCCTCCCAAGTGCTGGGATTACAGGCGTGCGCCACCATGCCCGGCTCCTAGGTTTAGTTACATGCAAATAAAACCAACAAAAGATCAGCAAAAATATATATGACTAAAATGAGTGTCCACTCACCATCAGCTACAATGAAAAGTGAAGATTCAATTTGAACGTTCTTTGTTCACAGATCCACTACTTTCTATATATAACTCATTATGCGAACATCTGAAGTGCATACATGGGTGTGTGACAGTAACACACCCTCAGCATTCCTGTAGATCCCAAACGCCTCCAGGATGCTATTTAAAGAAGATCACAGCGTTATCAGCTAATGTTAAAACAGTGCACTGATGAAACAGCAGATCTAACCAAAGTAGTGCCAGGATAGCATAAGTCTCAGTTTAAGATGCTTCACATTCACATGTGTTTTATTACTGGGTTTTCTATGGCTGGCATTGTGTCTTGGAGTGTCTAAGAAAAACTATTGACTCTCCTAGCCTCCGCAGGTCATTTATATTTCTAAACAGAAGAGGAGCTTAGGAGAAAAAGGTGTCCTTTACGGTTCCTCAGTCCCGTGGGCTGGAGCACTGATTTGTGGAAAGCATTATGATGCTCTGGATTAGAAGCTTTCAAGGGATTTTCTGTTGGCCTAAAGGACTTCAGCAAACACAGGGACTAGGGGGAACTTCCTTTTAAAAAGATCTGGTCCAGCAGCATCTGGACCCTGAATCTTCTCCACATTTATAGAGTGAATCAACATAATATAAGAGAACACCAAACACATCTTTCTACTGATATTATCTTTCAGTATTGATCGGCTTTCCCATTTCTGGGAACAAATACTCAGCACCTATAACTTAAATGTGAAAGGCTTGTTCTGTCTCATACTGTTAGCAGTTTCTATACAAAGTCAGCTGACTCCAAGGCAAAGCCCCCAAGAGGAACGTGTGGCAGAGGAAACTTTATCCATGGTTTCAGAGATCAGGAGCACAGGGAGAGAACACAGAGAGGATGGGGGCAGGCATAGCCCCCAAAGTCATGCCCCCAAGACCAACTCAGGCCCACCTAGAAATGTGCTTCAGGGAGCTCCTAGGCATCTCTCAAGTCAATTGCCTTGAAAATCAAGGTGAACATTCACACTCTACTCGCTGTAAGGTTTAACATGGGCATGGAGATGAGTGTAATCATTTATCTAGTCAAGCTGTTCTACTCATTGTGCTATCAGCTATTTGGAATGGAACAATTAAATTTGTTTCTAAAGTCTCTGCATCTTGTTGGCTCCATCACCCCCTACAGCCAAAATCATGGTTTAGAGAGGAACCACTAGAGGGAAGACTGGAATGGAACTCCCTGCTGGTGCTAGGGCTCAGGACCATGCCATCCCAAACTTTTGGAGGAAGCAGGTGCAGCCATTCGAGTGGGGCATGCCAAGTCAGACAACATGTTAGAGCAAACACTGGCCTACACCATGAGTCAGATTCTTCACCAGGCAAATGAGAAAAATCAGAGTACTGTGAACAAAGTTCCTGAAGCATCATGTAAATATTAGTCATTATCTGTTTTCTTTTTATTGCTGTTAATAAGAAATAAAAATGTGACAGTTTCAAAACACATTAGTAGTACATTTCCAATTTTTGATACAATGTATATTGTTGTTCTATTAGTTAAACAGAGCACAGGGTGTACATGTTATAATTCTTCTAATTATTATTGGTACAAAAAATCTTCAGATGATGGGCATTTTTATTGTTTCCAATATTTGGCGATTACAAATTGTGCTGCTATAAACATAAGTGTACAGATATCATGAGGTAAGATGTTTTCAGCTCTTCTGGAAAAATTCCAGTAGAGCAATAGCTGGATTCGATGGGATTTCCAGCTCTAGTTTTTTAAGGACTCTCCACACTGCTTTCCACAAAGGTTTCTCCAATCTGTATTCCCACAAGCGGTGGAGAATAGCTCCTTTTTCCCCACAGCCTGTCTAACATTTGTTGTTGCTGGATTTCTTTAAGAGAGCCATTCTTTCTTGGGTGAGATGGTATCTAAGTTTTGTTTTAAGGGTTAGGGCCAAAATATTGGCTATTCCTATAGCTCTTCTTTTTCTCTAATTTTTGTACTGTAAACTTATATTCTTAACCCTCCAGAAGAAAAGCTTAGTGATACTATGGCTATATAACATAGGTAGTTGAGCATAACATCACTCTCTTTCTGAATATAAAACATCTTAGATTCAACCTGGAATTGGTATTTTCTATCAGTCATTGATATTCTAAAAAAAAAAATCTCTATAGAATGTAATAAAAAGCCGTTACACATGTTTACACAGACATTCAGAAATCTAAGTATATACAAAATTGTAGCCACTAAATCCTGTGGCATTTTTCCTAGTCTCTTACTCTCCTTTAATATCATTTTTTGTTTTCTTATAAACCAACTATTTCCTTAAGAGAGAGTATAACAGTAACTGAAATTACATTGGAAGCAGCGCACATCTAAAAGACCAGAATGACAGCCATTCCAAGCATACTTTTGCTGTTACACATTTCTATCCTCAGTGTCAAAAACCTTTTTGAGATTCTTGGGGCCATTATCTAATTCATCCTGTGTATGTAAGTGCATGTCTTTGCCTGTGCCATGCTTCCTATCTTTTCTGCTTGCAGTCACTTTGCTGTTTAACCCTTAAGTCCTTTATTTCCATTCAGCTGTGTTGTGCCTCTCCATTTTCATTTCTTCTTTTGAGTTCTTACACTATGGAGACTATACGATATTTACACATGTGGCTATGGTTTATTTCACTTTTGAGTATATGTTGAAGATACATCCATTTATATATGAAGTCTTGTAGTTTATCATTCTTTGTAGTTGAGTAATATTCCATTGTATAAAACTACTACTTTTTCTTTTGACCATTCTTCAAATGATGGGCATTTTGGTTGTTTCCAAGATTTAGCTATTACAAATTGTGCTGCTGTAAACATAGGTGTACAGACACCTTTATGGTACAATGTCTTCAGTTCTTCTGGAAAAATTGCAAGTAAGGGGACAGCTGGATTCAATTAGATTTCCAGTTCTACTTTTTAAGGAGTCTCTACACTGCTTTTCATAATGGTTGCACCAGTCTGCATTCCCACCAGCAGTGGAGAATGATTCCTTTTCCCTCACAGCTACTCCAACATTTGTTGTTGCTTGATTTCTTTATGAGAGCGATTCTTTCTGGAGACAGATGGTATCTCAGTATTGTTTTAATTTGCATTTCAAAAATGGCTAGTGAAGTGGAGCATTTTTTCATGTATTTCTAGGCTTGTTGAATTTCTTTCTCTGAAAAGTGTGTGTTCATCTCAGTTGCCCATTTCTGGATTGGGCCTTTGAATTTTGGGGCCCTAATGGTTTTTAGTTCCTCATAAATTCTAGATAGAAGACCTTGGTGTGAATACTTATTAGTTAAAATCTTTTTGAAATTTGTGGATTGTCTTTTCACTCTGTTGGCAATTTCTTTCAAGGTGCAAAAATTTCTTAGACAGGGGAGGTCCCAGTTGTTGATTATTAAAACCATTAAACATGCATTTTGATTTTTGTTTATGAATTCTTTGTCTACCCCGACATCTTCAAGATTTTCTACCACTTTTTCTTCCAGGGGATTTAATGTTTTTCTCTTGATATTTAGATCTTTAATCCATTTTGACTTTAGTTTAGTGCATGGTAATAGACTATGGTCAAGTTTTAGTTTTCAGCATGTGGAGAGCCAGTTTTACCAGCACCATTTGTTAAAGGGATATCTTTCTTCCAGTAAACATGTTTGGCCCCTTTGTCGAAGATAAGGTGGCTGAGTGTGTTTGTATTTGATTCTGCATCTTCTAATCTATTCCATTGAATCCCATGTCTATTTGATTGCCAATACCATGCTGATTTTATCACTGTAGCTTTGTTGTATAACTTTAGGTCAGGAATTGTAGTACATCCTGTTTTGTCTTTGTTGCCCAGAATTGTCTTTGAAATTCGAGCTCTTTTTTGGTTCCAAATAAATTCTAAGAATGATTTCTCCACATCTGTGTAGTATGTTGATGGTATTTTGATAGGAATTTCATTAAATCTGTGCAACAATTTAGGGAGTACGGCCATCTTTAAAATGTGGGTTCTTTCTATCCAGGAGACAGGAATATCTTTCGATTTTCTGAAATCCTCTAAGATCTCTTCTTTCAGAGTACTGTAGTTTTCATTGAAAATGTCTTTCACTTCTTTACTTAGGTCAGTCCCAAGTATTTCATTTTCTTTGGTGCTATCATAAAAGGTATTGTTTCTCTAATTTCTTTTTCAGTGTATTTATTATCTGTATAGAGGAATGTCAATGAATTTTGTGTGTTGATTTCATATCGTGCTACACTACTGAATTGGTACATTAATTGTAGTAGCTTCCTGGTGAAGTTTTTTGGGTCTTCCAAGTAGATTATCATGTCATCTCAAAATAGTGATAATGTTACTTCTTCTTTATCTATTATCATTCCTTTTATTTCTCTTTCTTGTCTAAGGGCTATAGCTAATGATTCCAGAACTATATTGAATAGGAGTGATGATAGTGGACATACTTGCTTGTACAAGATCTGAGGATAAAAGACTTCATTTTTTCCCCATTTAGAGTTATGTTAGCTGTTGGATTGTAATTGATGGCCTTTATCACACTGAGGTAGAGGCCCTCTATTCCAATTTTCTGTAGGACTCTGAATATGATTAAGTGTTGGAATTTGTCAAAAGCCTTTTCTATATCAATTGAGATGATCATGTGATTTTTTGGCTTTGGCTCTATTAATATAGTTCATTACATTTATAGATTTGCATATTTTGAGTTATCCTTGCATACCTGGGGTGAATCCTACCTGGCCATGTTGTATAATCTTGATGACTTGCTCTATTCTAATGGCAAGGAATTGATTGAGGACTTTTGCATCTATGCTTATGAGAGAAATTGTTCTGTAGTTTTCTTTTTTAGTTCCAATTCTCTCTGTTTTTGATATTAGTGTAATACTTGCCTCTAGGAATGATTTTGGGAGGATTACTTCCTTTTCGATTTCATTGAAGAGTTTGAGGAGTACTGGGATGATGTCTTCTATAAATTTCTTGTAGAGTTCAGTGGTGAATCCACCAGATCCCGGACTTCTCTTTGTCTATAGGCTTTTTATTACTTTTTGTATTTCATTGACTGTTATTGTGTTATTGAGATATCCTATATTTTTTATTCAGTTTTGGTAATTTGTACTTTTCTAGGAATTTGTTCTTTTCATCTGTGTCTTCAATTCTGTGAGAGTAAAGATTCTCAAAGTAATCTTTAATGATCTTGTGTATCTCTGCTGGGTCTGTAGTAATTTCACCCTTTTCATTCCTTATTGCTTGAATTTGAGTCCTTTCTTTGCTCTTTTTGATGAGGTTACCTAGGGGCTTGTCAATTTTATTTAATCTTTCAAAGAATCAGCTTTTAGAATCATTAATTCTTTGTATTCTTTTCCTTGTCTCAATTGAATTAATTTCTGCTCTAATCTTTATAATTTCCGCCTTTGGACTTTGGATTTCATTTGCTCTTCTCTATCTAGTCGGTTTAGGTACTGCATAAGAGTATTTGTTTGTTCCCATTCTGGTTTCTTAATGTGTGAATTCAGAGCTCTAAATTTCCTTCTAAGAACTTTCATTGCATCCTGTAAATACTTGTAGATTGTGTTTGAATTTTCATTAATTGTAGATAGTGTTTAATTTTTTGTTTAATTTCATCTGTAACCCACTCGTCCCTGAGAAGAGTGTTGTTTAATTTCCATGTAATCCTGGAGTTCCTATGGTTTCTTTTGTCAATTATTTCCAATTTGATTGCACTGTGGTCAGATAATAGGCATGGGACAATTTCTGTTTTCTTGCATATATTTAAGCATGACCTGTGGACTAATATGTGGTCTACTTTAGAAAATGTCCCGTGTGCAGCTGAATAAATGTGTATTCTGAAGTGGTTGGGTGGAACACTCTGTGTATGTCCACTAAGTCCAGTTGTTCCAAGTTCTGGTTCAGTTCTGCTACTTTGCTAATTTTTTGTCTACTTGACCTATTTCGAATAATTGGATGTTAAGGTCTCCTGTTAAGATTGTGATATTGGATATGAGATTTTTCATGTCCATTAAGGTTGGTCTTATATAGCTTGCTGCTCCTGTGTTGGGTGCATACATATTTAGGAGTGTTACCTCTTCGTCTTGAATTTTTCCCCTAATCAATATGTAGTGGCCTTTTTTATTTCATTTGAAAAATCTTGGTTTGAAGTTTATACTGTCTGCAAACAGGATTGGTAAACTTGTGTTTTTGTTTGTTTGTTTGTTTGTTTTTGAAGTGCTGAAGCATGTAGTATTGTTTTCCAACCTTTAACTTTAGCTTGTGAGTGTCTTTGTGAGTTAAGTGTGTTTCTTGTATACAGTATATTGTTGGGTTTTGTTTCCTTATCCACTCTGCCAGTCTACTTTTTTTAATTGGAGAATTGAGTCCATTGGCATTGATGGTTATAATTGAAATGTATTGACTTATGATTGACATGAATTTTATTTACTACTGTTTACCACTTTTTCTCCTGTGTTTAGTTGGTTACCCTATTTGGTGGGTTCTTTCTGTTCCTATTTTTGGAGTTCAGGTCATTTTGGTCCCTCTCTAAAATATTTTTAATAGTTTGTGTAGGTTGGCTTTGACAGCATTAAACTCTTAATTTCTCCTTGTCGTGAAAGTATTTCACTTCTCCCTCATGCGTGAAAGAGAATTTTGCAGGGTATAGCAATCTGGGCTGAAATTTGTTTTCATGGGGGACTTGAACCACTCTGCTCCATGCACTTCTTGATTTCATGGTTTGTGAAGAGAAATCTGCCGTTATACTGATGGATTTTCCTTTCAGTTTGATTTGTCTTTTTTCTCTAGTAGCTCTTAGAATATTATTCTTCTTCTGGATTTCTGAGATCTTGACTATTATATGTCTGGGTATAGTTTTCGTCTGGTTAATATTATTTGGAGTTATTTATGCTTCCCTTACCTGAATGTCTGGTTGTTTTCTCATATTTGGGACATTTTCTGTTATTACTTTTGTGCATATTCTTTTTATATCCTCTGTATTTACTCCTTTTTCATTGATTCCTATTAATGTCACATTGTTCATTTTTACATCATCTTGAAGATGATGAATTATTTTTTTCCTGCATCCTAATTGTTTTTAAGGGATCCTTTCTTACCTTTTCCCTAGCTCTGACTGCATCTTCAAGATCTGAAACTCTGTCTTCACTTTCACTCATACAGTGTTGCCAGTTTGTGACTGAGATTTTATTTTCTTGTATATCTCCTTGAAAATGTTTCATGTGATCTACTTCTTTCATATATTGCTCAATCAGGGAATCCATCATTTTTCTATTCTCCTCTAATTTTTTATCAGTGTCTTCTATAGTAACATTGAAGTTTTTCATTATATTTATCCTTTATTTCTCCAGTTCAGAGACTGTTTCTGCTCTGATTCCCTCTCTACCTTTCCGCAATTGTGCCCCTACTTTAGATGGTATTAATTTGAGATACCTTCTTTTACTTCAGAGGTTATTTCTGGTCTCACTTGCTCTATACATTTCTTCAGTTGTTTTTCCACTTCAGATTCTGTTAATTCATGCATTTCCTTTTTCAGTTGAGATGTTATTTTTGATCTGAGTTCCTCCATATGTTTCTGCCCTTGTCTGTCGACCTCAGATGCTGCCAATTCAGAGATTTTGGCTGCCTGATTCCCATTTTCTACAATGGTACTGTCTTGTGTTTGTACTGTCCTGTATTTGTTCTGCGTGGACTTGAGCCTATAGATTGTATCTTTCTTCTTCCCTTTGTCATTTTAAATGAGCTCTGCTCTTTGTTGAGCTTATGCTATTAGTGCCTACAGAAATTCCCTTCCAGATGTTCCTGGTTGAATCTGACTGCTGTGTTCAGCTTCTTTCTGCCACAACTAGGCTCAGACCCAGATCAGTCAGCATGTGTGGGCAGGGGCTGGTTTTAGTGGCTGACAACATGGAGGCCCATGCCATCGGACAGGTCCTGGGCATAGGCCTGAGTCGGTCAGCGTGGGCAGGCTAGTTGTTATCATTAGGAGAAAAATTAAGATTGTTAACATTGGCAGTAGTCAGGATTTTAAAGATGCCCCCAAAATGCCATGTCCCTAGTTTTTCAATTAACACTAACATGGGCACTAGTGAGAACAGAGTAATATGAATATTACCTGGGGCCTCTGATCCCTCAGCTGAGCCCTTTAGCAGCAGAGTTCCAAGAAGTCATTTACTGACCACTGTTGACTTTGAAGATAGCTATTGAAAAGAAACACAGTTGTGTATAGCGGGAGAGGGGTTGTAGAGTTAAAGTGAAATAAGAATTAAGTTCTCCAGCCACAGAGAACGTGGATGAATTTGAACCTAAATTTTGGGACTGTGAGAACCTGAGTAGAGGACTCAGTGGATCCCTCCTTAATTCCAGTTCTCACAAATGTGAGCCAACAAACTGTCATTTTTTAAGCTATGAAATTTATGCAGCAATAGAAAATTAACATTTAAGCTGGCAATCTTCTTAAACAAAGTAATAGACCTGTGTTCCAGTTATGATAATTTACATGAGCTCTTACAATAGCTGAGGTATAAAAGGAGAGTTCGGTGAAACAGAAGACAGAAGGAAGAGGCATTTGTCACCTGTCCAAGCCACAGCTCAGAACACTCCTCAGCAAACTGTTTAATTTGTCCATCTTCACTGTTATCCAAGATGGTCTCATGGGAGAGACATTAATGCCATCCTCTTTCATTTGTTTCCTAAAGGAAATTCCTGTGGCCACATCATCAGGTCTAGCTTCCTGTCAGAGCTACTAAGAGTAAAGTAGGCCGACTGAGAAAACTGAAGACAAACCACAGGCTATCATGCCTGTGAATGAAGCTATTCTATGTGTTCTCTAAATCAAGGTGGATCCTTTACTCCCTGGGAACAGTCCCTGCTATTCCAGAGTCCTGTAGGTGGTGGGCATAGGACGAGTCCAAGACAATGAAATGTGAGTTGTCATGGGGATTCTTACTTTCAGGCTGAGCCCAAAGTAGTTTGCCACTCTTTGGCTCAGAGACAAGGGAGATACGTACTAAATTGGCAAGAATAGGATGCCTAAGCATCCTGGATCCTTGAGCCACTGCGTGACCACAGCTGCCTTGGATTGTTAGTGGATGAAAGATGAAATTTTGTATATTCTGTGGCCATTAATTCTCTGTACCCTAGTCTACGTAAATATACAACAGAACCATTACAAAAGCAGATTCAAGGATCAAGTGAGTTGAAATATGTGAATTCTAAGATCATTTTATTAAGCCCCCTCATTTTCTGATTTGGCAAGTTGTACAAACTAATGGTTATAGCAAAAACTTTGTCATAATTACATCTAATACTAGGGCTGGGGAGATAGCTCAGTGGCATACCACCTGCTTGGCAAATACAGTGTCATGAGTTTGATATCCCCAGTACCAGAGAGAGAGAGAGACAGAGAGAGAGAGAGAGAGAGAGAGAGAGAGAGAGAGAGAGAGAGAGAGAGAGAGGGAGAGACCAAATAATAATTGTGAACCTACCATGTATTGAGCATCGTGTTGAATATTACATGTGTATTACTTTCCTTTATCCTCTGGCTACTCTATTAGATAGGTACCAAGGCTTGAACAAAGAACAAAGAACTGCATTGAACTATATCCCCGTTCTTTCTTATATTTTTATTTAGAGAAAAGGTCTTTCTAAGTCGTTAAGCTGCCTGTGCTGGACTTGACCTTGCAATTCTCCTACCTCAGCCCCTCATAGTACAGGGATTACAGATAGGCATATGTGACTATACCTGGCGAGGCAGGAGCTAGCCTAATCCTCAATTTAGAAAGAAACTAAGAGAAGAGGGTTTAATTAACTAATTGAGTATCACACAGCTAATCAATGGCATATCTGAGAAATCTCTGGTCTTCCAATATAAAACTCTTTCCACTTCAAGTTGAATCATGGAGCAAGTTACATATGGTGTAAATGTGTCTGTTCCATAAGTTTACAAAAGAGACAGTGGTGTTTCCTCTCTTGTTTCTGACATTTTTTCTCTGCTAAGGCCGTCTAGTTGTTTGTTTTAGCATTATTTAAACACAAGAAACTACCAAACGTTTTTCACAGGATTTTGGAGGTTATCTCAGGGTCTATAATGATAATGTATTGGAATAAAAATGTGATTGATAGTAAATGACCACATGTAATTTTAAGCTTCTCTCATTAGATGTAGTTTGTTCATGGACTCTCAAATCTAAGCAGGTTCTGTGACCAAAAGAATGCAGCAGGAATGATACTGGTGGCATATGCCTCACCCTGGAAGACGCCTGTCAGTTTCTGCTCATGAAAAACCTTAGTCAAGCTGGATAATACACCAGGTTCACCCTGCCATCCACTGGGCCCTGAATATGCAACTGTCCAGAGTCAGGAAACATCCAGCCAACCAAAGGAAATATAAAGGACAGTTAGTTATCATCAAGCTAAGAAACTGTTTTAGGGTAACTTGCCATACAGCAATACTGACACAGAAAAATTGACATCTTGAAGTCATGTGATTTTCCTACATCAACTATAAGAGATAGCTTTGATGATCTTAAAGAGCTCTTTTTCTTCATTTTTAAATGTTCTATTTTGCTAAGTCTAATTATTTCATTATTGATTTTAGAAATAATAATAAGTATTTCTTCCATCAGTTGCTCAAAACTCAATTTCACTTATCATTGGGAGATAAAAAGGGGTCTATTCTCTTATCTGACTTTATTTTGCTCATTTTATGAAAAGCTGAACAGACTCAGATAATTTTGAATGTGATGTCAGAGCCTACTGGACTTCACATATTTAGTCAGATCATCAGAGGTCGATAAGTCATCATTTCTGAGAACTTTCTTCTTATATGCTGCTGGAAGTGTCACTCAGGATTCACTGTTGTCATATTAAGCCAATAACCAGGCATGGAGGAACTCCGTCTTTTGGAAACTGAGTACTCATCAACACCACAGAGCTCATAGCATCTGAAATGATCCTAGGGTTCTGGATAAATTCCAATCATGGAATAGCGTTCACTTTCACTTTGTTATAAGCAATAAAGGCAGCTGCTGTTTTGTCCTATTTCCTTGTCTTTTAGGAAACCTCCTTCATGTCTGCACATCTTCTTCCTCCACTGCAGAGAGAGCAGCTATGCCTAGACCAGGGCTCTGTCAGCTGTGTTCTTTAAAGATATAGATAGCAAGTATTCTGAGCTCCACAATCCAAGAGGCAACAAGTAAACATTGCATTGGTAGTTGTATGGTAAAAGAATATTTCCACAAATATTCTGATGAAACTCAGATCATAATTGCAATAATTGGGGACACCATCTCAGAGCTAACTGCTAAGAAAATGTAATTCACTTGCAACTCAATATTTATATAATTAGTGTTCAAAGTTGGTGTTCCATCTCAAATCAACTGCCAGTGTGCATTTGTAAACCAATTTTTACCATGTAAGACATCCAGAAGCAGTTGAGGAACTAGATTTGGCCTCTAGATTGCAGTTTGCCCCTGCATGCTGTCTAAACCTGGATACTTTTAGTTTATTCACATTTTCTTGGTAGAAAAACACTTTGAAGAAATTATTTTCAAGCAGTTTTTATTAGTCATTTTTCATTAGCATGGATTACTAAAAAACCTGATTGACAGTGATTGATATTTAGTTTTCTTTAAATTAATTTATTTGGTTGTCAAGGATATGTTGGCTACCTTGCACTTTGATAGAGTCATTGCACAAAATTAAGTTGTTCTGAACATGATGCTTTGAATGTTGGATCAGGACAAATTCTATCACACAAGTCTGTGGAAAGATGAAATGCTTTTGGAAATTACAAATTCATACTCCCTGCAAGTGTCTGTTAACCTAGAGAATCTATTGATTCACAATAGCTGTATTAGAGTATTTGGACTATGTTCTTTAAGATTTTAAGCTGTAGAATTTGATGAGTATGATGTTAAAAACCATACAAAACAAAACCAAAAAAAACTTTGACTATTACATGACCACAGATTATATCTCCCTTCTGAACTGACCAGTTAAAAATAATGTTATATACTCATTGCCCAGCAACCAGACCCAGTGTGTGAGAGCCACCGTCCTGCGCATGCTGGAAACTTATTCGACCCAACAAGTAAGCTCAGAACATGAGGGGAACTTACATCAGACAGGCCCAGTGTGGAAAATTGCCACAAAAAAAAAAGAAAAAAAGAAAAAGAGAATTGCCACAGAATTCCCTACAAAGAGACTACAGGTAAGACGCATACAGCTGATCAAGGAGCAGAACATCTTGCCAGACTGGCACATTAGCAGCAGGAGGAAGTGGAGCTCAGCAGCCAGGCCCAAGCCACACCTACCTGGATGAGTTTGAATTTGGTAGATCAAGATCTGGTGGTAAGGTAAGAACTTTACCAAAGCTCTACACCAAAGGTCAGAGGAAGGATTATTTAAAATGACAAAGAGAAGGAGAAGAAAAATGTGCTCTCAGGCCCCGAGCCCACCCAGAACAAATTCAGGAGAAAGTAGCATAGAAGAAACTGGAAATCACACACATGAAATCTCTGAAATAACATCTGAAGTAAAGAAATTACTGCAGAAAGGTAGGAGATCAGATCAGAAATAATTTCATAACTAAAAAGAAATAATACCTATAATAAAAGAAGTACTAAGTGCTTCTAAAGAAGATAGTGAATAGAGAATAGAAAGATGATGAAATACTTGAATGAGCAATATATGAAAGGAATAGAATATATGAAGCAGATTCAAATTGCTATACAGGAACATAAAAACTCAGTCACAAGCTGGAAAAAGCATTTCAATGAAAGTGAAAATACACTTTCAGACCTTGAAGACATTATTGCAGCTAGTGCAGAGGTAAGAAAAGATCTCTTAATAATAACTAGGATGCCAGAAAAAAATAATTCAACATTTGCAAGATGGTGCAAAGATGAACAACATAAGACTAATAGGCATCAATGAGAAAGAAGGAGTCTGTACAAATGATTTTAAAAGAACATGGGCAGAAGCAATAGCAGAAAACTTCCCAAATATGGAGAAACAATTTGACATTTACGTAACCGAAGCATATAGAACTCCAGATAATATGAACCCAGTTAAAATCACACCCAGAAATATAATAATCAAGGTCCCAGAAATCCAGCACATAAAGTTTGCTAAAAGCCACTAGAGAAAAGAAGCAGACATATTTAAAGGAAAACCCACTAGAATAACAGCAGATTTCTCTTTAGAAAACCAAGTCAAGAAGAGCATAAAGTAGGACAAGCCTTGTAAGAAAACAAATTCCAGCCTAGACTGATATGCCCTGCAAAACTCTCTTTCAAGTATAATGGAGGAGTGTAATAATTCCATGACAAAGAATGACTAAACAATTTCATGATGACAAAGCCAAACCTGCAGTTTGCTAAAAGATATTCTAGAGAAGGGTCAAAATGACTACACCTCCATGAAGGAGAATGGAAATAACCCAACAAGTAGGACAAACAATTAAATGCAGGAGAAAAAGAGGTATACAAAAGTGGTCTTTCAACTATTCTTTTGTATACACCAGCAGAATATGTCCATCAGCATATTCTAAAAATGGACTTCTGCACCCTATGGGTCATGATTCTGTCTAGTTCTACAAGGTGAATGTCAAGGAAATAGCAGTAGCTCTGTCCCACAAGTGACATCAGGCCACCAGTAAACGTCATGGACATTGTCTCTGTCTACAACATACTAGAACTTTGTGAGATACCCTATCCCAAAGCTGTTAGAAGTTCTGGTCATATATTTGCCATTCTGGTATTTATGTTATGTTCCATTCTTAGTAATTCTTTACTGCCATGGAAGCTTTTTCTTAGTTGATGTCTTTTTATGTGTTAATCTATTTAAATACCATTTGAGTACTCTGAAGTGATTATAGATTCATACATATGATACACAACATTCTGATCTTCAAATTGTACTCATGATTTGATTTTAATTTTGGGAATATTGTTTTGAAATATTTAATTTAATCTTAATTGATATTTAATTCATTTTCTGAATATTGTTTAATTATACTATACTTTTTTATGATTCATATGGTATCTCTGACTTGCAATCTATTCATAAACATGGTATGATATTTTCACATAGTATTAGAAACTTTAAAAAGAAAAAAATATATATATGTATACACAGAGAGTTAGGATAGACACACAGCCACTTTGTCTTAGTTCACTGAGAATAAAAGTTTGTTCTAATATTGTTTAGATAAGATATCAGGTCTGCACCTTGTCCTCTGAATAACTACTATAAAGACAACAATATGCATGATTTTAATTATTACAGTAACCTTACTTATTTTGAAACTGTTTCATTGCTATTTTATCATTTCTCTCATTAAAATGAATATATATAAAACAATATGGGTTATTATTATTATTATTATTATTATTATTATTATTGTATTTTAGGGAAGGGTCTACAAGGTATTCAGGGTCTCACTACTAAATCACACAGTGACCCACCTGTTTATAGCCTCCCAAGAACTGGGATTACAGGGAGCACCACCACACCCAGTCTCAACTGCCATCTCAGCATGCCCTGGGGCAGGGTCAGTGCCACAGCCTGAGGATCAAACCCTGGCCTCTTTAATCTGCTGAGATATGTGGCTGGTCCTTAAAAATAACTTTATGAAGAGAACAATAGGTAAGGCATAAACTTACCTCTACTGATATAAAGGAAAGAAATGTCCAACCCAAAAGATAACTGGGACCATTTTGTGTTTTCTAAGATCAAAGAATGAATTTTAAGAGCAAAGAGGGTAAGAGTAGGATATATTTATTGGGGGGAAAAAGTTCTCTCTGAGAGAGGAATAGAAGGGTACCCAAATGGGTTGCCCAGGAACTTGGCCTTTTTAGAGCTTTTCACAGAAGGAATTCATGAGGTGAGGCAGGGCTACGGTGGGAACTGCCAAGGTGAGAATGAGAAGAGACAAAATTGCAGTCCACTAATTAGATTGCAATCATAATTTCCCAGATAAAATTGATTGAATAGGGATCAGATGGGGAAGTGAGTCAAGTGGTAATCAGGCATGAATTTGGTCTTTAGAGAAATGCAAATTAAGCAACACTAAGATGCCATCTTACCCCAGAAAGAATGGCTAACATCAAGAAGTTAACCAATAATAAATGCTAGAGGGCCTGTGGAGGAAAAGGAACCCTTCTGCACTCTCAGTGGCAGTGCAGATTGGCACAGCCACCTTAGAAATCAATGTGGAGATTCCTTCAAAAGCTAGGATTGGAGATCTCATGCAAGCCAGCTATTCCTGTCATAGGTATTCTTCCAGAAGAACTGAAAACTTTATACCAGAGTGGTATGTGTGCACCTATGTTTATAGCAGCACAATTTGTCATAGCTAAATCCTGGAAACAACCAAGATGACCATCTACTGAAGAATGGATAAAGAAAATGCAATATTTTTACACAATGGAGTAGTGTCCAGCTATAAAATAGGATAAATTTGAGTCTTTTGTCTGTAAATGGATGCAACTAGAAAACATACTCCAGTGAAATAAATCAGACCCACCTGTGCAAACATCATATTGTCTCCTTAGTGTGACGACCTAAAAAGAAAACAAAAAATGGAATCTGAAGGGTACAATAGATGCTGGGAACAAGAAATGAACTTATTCAAAAAGAAAAATTACCAAGTTGAGGAGGACAGCAGAGAGAGTGTGAGAACAAGATTTATCTATGTATGTAGGCAGGATGCTTTGGACAACTGTACTGAGCGTTTCTGTTGGTCTATGGAAAGGAACAGTTGATGCTTTAATTTGTTTCACTTTTTTTTTCAATTGTACATTTTCTCTTTTTAATTTCTTACACATTTCTATGTTTTTTTCTTTCTTTTTCCAGTTTTACATGCCTATATCTAGAAATACGAGTAAGTAGCTGGAAGATAATACCGTGTATTAAAACAAATAATGCAAAATTCATATTACTTTTAAGTGAAATTCTGTATCACCTATGATCTTTTTTCTGTTTTAATTCTAATTTGTACTCGCTTTAAAAAATAAAACACTTTTTTGAAAAATGATATGGAACAGGGGCTTTCCCTGTAAGAGGCTGGGTTAGTGACTCTCCTTGGCTTTTTCAAGGTAATTGATACCTTATCAATATTAATCACTGATTATACAGCTACAGAGTTATGTGGCTACATTTGTTTAACCTTTTGTCTAGAGGCCTGGTCCACAGCTGAAGTGCCTGTCTCTCCCACAGTTCATGATATTTTGTCTTCCATACTGGCTTCACCAAAGGCCTGGTCCTGACTGACTGCCTATAATACTTCTATGTAACTCAGCTGCCTACAATATTACTACTATAACACACAGTGCCACAGATTCATTAGATAGTGTTAGGGTTAATTGGAAATCGCTCTCACAAATACCATACATACATGTGTGTAGTTGATAATATAGTAGGACTTCATATGTAGTTCCCAACAGTAAAATATTTTCATCACTTCCTTAGATTTTTTAATGTCATATGCCTGCAGCCTAATAACTAACCTGTAAGATTTAACTTGTAGAAGCATAGGAATTTGTCACCATTTGCAATAAATCTCACAGCCTGTGACTGAATTAGAGCAGACAATGAAGTTTCCTCATTTATATAAACTGTTCTTTCAGCACAAGTATCTACCCTTCTAGGGTCGCTAACTCTAGAAGCCCTCCAGCTGCGCAATGTCAGGCTTGAAAGGCGGAGGCCTTGGATGTCAGAATCTGCGGGTCCTTAGGTCTTAAAGCAGGAAAGAACACAGAGGGAGCTGCCCTGAACCAAGCCTATGCCTGCGGGCAGATGACTACAGGTGGCTGCCTCCAGGGGCTTGCCTGGAGGGAGTTGTCGGAAGTCAATGCAAATGAGATCTGCTTCCTTAGGAGCAGAAAGGAACTTGAGGAAGCTCGAAGGCAGAGAAACACTTGGGACAGCCCTTATACCTGGTCAGACCAGTGTCACTCTGCATATGACTTCCCCAGCTAGGGACTTAGGGTTTCCACCTTCAACCTGTGCACAGTGAGAAGGAAACAGGAAGTGTGTCTTATGCAATTAGATGGGTGTAAAGGCAGCTTTTTAAAGAATTTACCTTAGAGTTGGAATTCTCTAAGGAAAAGGGTAATTCAATGATGTATTATACTGATGACACTTCTTTTTAACTGAAGTGCAATTCAGAGAATAATTCACTTTCTAAGTGTGCAAATCAGTGAACATTAATAAATGCGTATCTACATAATCATGATCACCATCAACATGGTATGGGGCATGACTGTACACTTCCATCTGGGTGATCACAGGTCTTTCCACTCAAAATCCGAGCAATCTCAGACAGGGTTTCTGTCCACATATTTTGCTTTTCCCAGGAGTTAATACACAAGCAATCACACCGCCTATGCGACAGTGACATGGTCTTCCTTCATTTAGCATGGAATTCACACGCAACCCAAGCAGTTCTAGTGTGTACACATTTCTTCTTTGTTATCACTGAGTCGTATTCCTTTCCACTCTTACACTTTTATGGTTTATCCATCCCTGTATGTGTTAAAAGATACACATGTTGTTTCTACCTTGGTGCAGTTGTGAATAAAACAACTATAAACATTTGAGGACAGTTACTGTGTGAGAGCATTTCTTAGGCAAATGCCCAGAAAGAAACTGCTGATTCATGTGATAAATACATGTTTAGCTTCTTGAAAAAATGATCCAATTTATATCTTCACACTGACGTGAAATAAAGACATATTATCTTCCCTTTAAAAGAAGAGTAGACAAGAGCCAGGCGTGGTGGCACACGCCTGTAATCCCAGCACTCGGGAGGCTGAGGCAGGAGGATCGGTGCGAGTTCCAGACCAGCCTGGGCTACCAAAGTGAGCTCAAGGCCAGCCTGAACTACATAGTGAGACCCTGTCTAAAAAAGACAAATAAATAAATACATAAATAAAATAATAATAATAATAATAAATAAAAATAAATAAATAAGTAAAAGAAGAGTAGACAATCTTTCTGCCATGAAATTCCTCCTCCTAGAAACAGTAGTACATGGAAAACTAGCACCAAAGAAATGGGAGATTGATTTGGACCAGACTCCAAGTCTATAGCACAAGGAAGCTGATACACAGAGAACTGCAGTCAGTACACAGGTGCTTAAACAGTGAGATGTGGGGCCAGCTGGGACGTGCAGCTCTGCTCCCTGCTTCCTGTGACCTGCTGATGCTGCCTGTGGAGTTTCCCATGAATTAGAGAATGTGGAGGAAAATCTATTTAAGAAAAACATGCCCTAAAATTTATGGAAAAAGGAGAATGTAAACCAGGAATTATCCGGATAAATTATTTACATTAATCAAATTCAATGAGAAATTACTCAATTCTCTGTTTTTTGGGGGGCAATTATGTGTCTATTTCCACTATTCTATTCGAGAACATGGCACATTTCTAAAGAACAGCTAATGCCAACATTAACACATTTGTGTTTATGCTAATTATTGTTAAACTGGCACATATAAAAAGATAAAATTGAAGAATAACTAAGCTCATGCCCTGAGACGTGACACAGAGCAGTCATGCTATGTGAAGGCATATCCTTAATTTTGTTACAAGTCGATTTGTATGATTCCTGTTCCTTTTGGTAGCTCAATTCACAGTCAGTGCAAGAAATTTTCTAATAAACATCTCAGATTAAAGTACTATTGCTGACAGCAAAATTACAATTTGTAGTCCCAAGATGCATTCAATTATGATCAGTATGAGAGAGAGAAAAATAAGGGAGACAAAAGAAAACAAAACCACATATGCCAAGGAAAACTAAGGCCTTCAGAAGTCATTCAAATCTTAATCCAATGATCTATTTTTAATTACCCACATTATGATCATTTACAGGGTGATCATTGCAGTCTCAAATATCCAATCTTTTGGCCTAAAGCTGTGGGGGTAATTGCTTTATAACTGGGTAAGAATATGTCATCTATGTCTGGTCTGGACTCAGCAAGAATATTTGCAACCAATATTTAAAGCTACTTTTCTGGATTGAGTTCAGGCGGCCTGTAGCTTTTCTTCTAATACCGCTTATTTTGTCTAATACTGGCAGAAAGATTTCTATGCCTTGAACAAGAACCTCTGTTTTGTAGGACTGTAACCTCGTTTTCTGGGTTTTGTGGCAGCTTTCCTTGCACCTGTGGCTGCCGAGCACTGGGGAGCACCAAAGGTCAGATGCCATGTGGGAACACCTTTACTGAGCAGAGTGGCACTCCAACCCCAGAACACAATGACAAAATGAGTCCTCTCGATTCTGCCATCCTTTTCCTATTTGTCCTGAACCTTGCTGCTGTCACTCTTTGGCTTCATGCATGTTCCAATTATTTTAGAATGCTCTTTTTAAGCAGTCAAAAGCCCAGGGTTAAAACCCAAGTGTGGCCCTAGCACAGATGAGATGGGACAGCACCAAAGGCTCCCCTAAGGCTAAGCATGGGTGAGTTTCACAGTACTGGAGGTTAGAAGAAAAAAACAGCACAGTTGACCAACATAGGGGTGGTCCTCTGTCCATCCACACCCAGCTCACCTCTGTAGCCAGCGAGGGCTCTATCATTCCACGAAACTTTCTAAAGGTAAAGGCATTCTTCCAAGGCCATTCCTGCTCTGCGTCTCTGTCTCTGTCTCTCTGTCTCTCTGTCTCTGTCTGTCTGCCTGTCTCTCTCCATCTCTCTGTCTCTGTCTCTCTCTCTCCATCTCTCTGTCTCTGTTTCTCTCTGGTCTTTTCTTTCTTTCTTTTTTTTCTTTTTTTTTTTTTTTTTGTTTTGTCTTTTTGACACAGGATCTCCCTATGAAGCTCAGGCTGTCTTTCAACTCACTTTGTAACCCAGGCTTGCCTTGAACTCATGAAGATCTTCCTGGCTCAGCCTCCTGACTGCCGAGATTGCGGGCATGTGCCACCAGGCCCAGCCCTTCCTTTTACTCTTGAAGCCACAGAGCCTTTATTATTATTATTTTTTCTGTGATCATTTGCAAACTCTGAAACACACTTTCTTCTCAGACACCAGAAATCACATACACAGTTTGCTTTCTGGGGAGTTGCCACCTGGTCACCTTATCCCTGCAAGTGATCTGTCTTCAGTAGGTTCTATGGTGTCTTTTAACAGGACCCCAAACTCTGTGACAGCAGAGTGATATACTCTAGAGAATTCCACATATGCAGGAGGAGGAAGGAGGAGAGCCAGGGCCCAGGGGTCCAGCCAAGTGTGTGATGTGCTGTCCCTCCTCTGGGCAGGCTGTGAATGCAATCAGACTCTGCCCTTTGCCTTGACCTTTGCAGCTCCTGGTTTTCTCCCCCAGGACTGGCACACAGCTCGATGAATGAGTGCCAGGCATTTCGCCAGCCGGTAGGGCCCTCTTCACCATGGAAGAATGTGGAAGTTACGCATGCACATTGCAGGCGAGTTTGTCAGCTTTTATTTGTTGTTCAGCCGGTGCCAGCTGGTGTGCCACTATTGCTGTGCACCCTCTCCTTCTGGGTGCCTGATACTCAACTCGTGTGTTTACACAAACAGAACACATCACCCCCAGGAACCCCCTTCTTGGATGGCCCCCAGTGGTAACTCTTTCTAGGACACAAGCAATGTTTGGAGGGTGTAGTTGTCCGTGGCAATAGGTGCAGGGCTTTCTGGGCCAGCGAGCATTGGTCCCGAAATGCCTACAATCAGGTCGCTTTGTCTGCAGCAGGACCCTCGTTTCTCTCCACTCCCCCATTTGTCTTCATCTTTATCTACTGTTGGCTTATAATGACACCCAAGGACTGCAGAGGGACATGTGCTGATGCTATTAAGTCTTGCAGTGTGGCAGTGCTTGCCAAAACCAGGGCACTGTGTGCCCTATCCCCGAAGTCTAATGTTCTGTCACAAAGCCAGATTCCAGAGGGAGTAGTGCACAAAAGCCAAAATACATCTGGATGTTTATAGGACAACCCTTATTCCTAGAATGTCAGTGCAGGTCAGGGGCTGTCTGTAGTTCTATGCCTGTGCCCTTGGAAGTACTGAAGTGTCAGAAAGGAACCTGGTGGCATAGCTCAAAATATTCTATAACCATGTGTCCTTTTTAATCATTAGGCTAAGAATAAGCGATTCCAAACTTAGGCAAATATAACATTTTGGTACGCGTTGCCTCACATCTGATAATTCAAGCTTGAGCACAATACAGTTCTTCCAATGGGAAATAATGGAGCGGAACTCACAGCCGGGGAACTTTCTCCTCCATATGGTTCGCAAGTCCCTGCAACGTGCAATCCTACTGGGAGTGCCATCTGTGTAGACCACACAAACCATGCCAATGCGAGCTTCTCCCTGCTCTCTCAGCCTCAGATCACGCTACAGCAGAGACAGCAGATTCAAGGTACAACTCCCTTCTACCTTGCTCTTGGCCCCTGTTTCCAAGTGAGGCTGCGAGGAGTGTCTCTTTTTTGAGTAATGAGAAAAATGAAAGAATTTCCTACCTAATTTTGGACTCACTCTCAGAAATTTCCTCTCTAAGCATGAGTAAGTTTCACAAATAGAATCATCAGGTTAACTATCACATCAACAGTGTAGTTGTGTTGTATGCCTGCTGAAGTGTGAGGTACTTCAGAGCCAGGGTAGGTCTTTATTTTATTGTATTTTGTTTATTTTTATTTTATTATATTATTTATTTATTTATTCATTGCAGGGCCAGGGGTTGAACTCAGGACCTTGCGCTTTCCAGGCAAGTGCTTATTCCACTGAGCTATCTCCCCAGCCCCCATGCTAGGTCTTTAATCTTGGTGTTTTCCTCAGGGTCTTGTGTGGAAGTCATGATGGATTATCACAGCAAACCACAGATTAATGAAGTAGGAGAAAATCTATCAAAAAGCTATCAGGTGGTTCTGGGAAATAATGGGAAAGAGGAGGAGGAGGCTCAAGGTGGTGTTTTAAGCAATACTTTCATAAAATAGCTGCTCACAGTAAGTATCACCGTCCTCCTGGAAAGGCTCCGTTCAGTGCTCAGCCTTCTGATCCTCTCTGTGGCCTCCCTCTTGCCACTTGGTGACGGGGGCGTGTGCCTTCGTTGGTGGAGACTCACTACATCTTTTACCCCAGGTACAGAGGAGGTTGGAACAGACGTCTGTTTTCATAGAAGGATACAGCTTATTACAAAATCAGAGCTTTTGAAATAGGAGTATGACTAATATTATTATTTACATATACAAATAAATGAACAAACTAGAAAGTAATTAGGAATGATGTGACAGTCGTTAGACTGCTGTTTCAAAGGCTTCAACTCATTTGCTGTGTTCCTCTTTAGACCTTTGAAGAGCTGCAGAAACCTAACAGACATTACAGGCTGCAACACCTGTACCAGTGCTGTATTACTTCTTGGTGACAAACAAAACAATGTCGAGCTTTCTGCATCCTGGTAATCTTAGAGCTAGCATTTTTCACAGGCTGATAGATACTGTGCTGGGTGCTCTTTTAAGCTTGGTGTACACCTCGCTTGAAGCAATAATTAGGATTCTCTAAAAATTACACTGAAAGAATTATCCTGGGAATAATCGGGCTGTGGAGATAATAGATACCGTAAAGATGAAGCCAGTTCATTTTATCCTTTATATGTGTGTGTGTGCGCATGCGTGTGTGTGTGCATGCATGTGTTCGTGCGTGTTTGTGTGTGTATGTGTGTGTGTGTAACAGAGGGAGAGGGAGATGAAAGGGAGGGGAGTAGAAGGGGAAAAATGGGGAGGGGGAGACCAAAAGAGAAAAGGAGAGAGAGAAGGGGAGAGAGAGGGGAAGGGGGAGGGGAAAAGAAAGCGGGAGGGGAGAGGAAGGGAGAGAGAAAAAGAGAGCATGCTCAGGAAAGATGACATTGCATTTCTAATTTCGAAGCACTAAGAATTCAATTGAACTAAGATAAGTTTCACAGATTTTCTTTGTTTATTTGAATGCTTTTCAGCTGGATTCAAACTTACCAGATAATTTATACAGTCATCTGCTCAGTGTTGGGTGCATAGACCAACCCTGGAAAGTACTGGACTAAGCCCTCATCCAAATCTCCCTTGGCGGAGCTGATCTGGCAGTGTAAGCGTAGCCCTCTTTTTTTCTTTTTTCTTTTTTTTTTTTTTTTAATCACAAAAACCACAGGATTTTAATGGATTTTGGAGTGTCTCTAGTCTGTGAAAGACTCTTTTAGAATCTATGAAAATGATTAAGACACCAACTCAACTTTAGCAAAACTCGCCACCTAACAGTGAATAAAAATGGAGGGGTGTTGTATAGTGTTGTTCCTGAATGTTCCTTTTAAGTGCACTGTTTTAGCAATACCAGGAACAGGGTCAGCGTGTTTGGTCATTTTATGACAGAGTCTTTTACTAAGTGGGAGTAGGGTATAGAGAGCAGTGCAGAGAAGCACAGCACAAGCCACAGAGCTCAAGAGCAGAATTCTGTACACCTGGACAATCGAAACATGCTTTACTGGTGCCTTCTGTGGCTTTTGACCTCTATGGTATAGGTGAGCCTCCAGAACCTTCCCAAATGACAAGGTTCCTACACTACCCAAAGGCCCTCTCAGGAGAAGAATATCACTAAAACAACCACCAGCATCCTCCTTCTAGTGGAAGGTAGAGTTCACATTTCTGTCTCTTCCTTTGTTTCTCTGGAGGATCCCTCTGTGTTTTCCAGAGCACAAATCAGGTAGTCTCTCAAGAGCACAGCATCCTCCTCACATTCCCACTCACTGCTTCCACTCACCTTTGACCTCTGACTGCTTTTGGATCTTCCAGCTCTCCAGCACACAGACAGCCATTTTGGATTCTTCCATCTCTAATCTCATAGTTATTCATTGGAATGTTTTGGTTTCTGATTATAGAAGTCTGTATAATAAATTCCTTATGTAATCATACATGTATTTATATGTTGAATGTATTCTTTTAGAAAACATTAGTACAAGTCATGAAACTTTCATATTAGGCCATCACACAGAACAATGCTCAATCCCCTTAACTTTATAAACTGAGACAGAGCATTCCTCTGGAGTACTGCTTTATTGATACTATCAAAATACAAATATAATACTTACTTTACAGGTCATTACAACAAATCCTGAACATAATTTGGTGCCTATCACAAATCCAATCAGTAGAAAGGATTCAGTGAAAAATAAGCATTACTTCAATCTCTTTCCACTTGAATGGCTTACTGCTAGATACTACTTAGAAACTTAGTAACACATAAAATGAACCACAGATTTGGTGAGGAACATTGTTGGCTTCACGCTGAATAAATCTCACTAATCATAACCTGAAATTAAAAACCTGATTTATGTAATTTCTCTTCATAAATTCCATGTTAAAATGAATGAAGTATTAATTTCTCCATCTAGTTTTATTGTCCCCTTGTACCTTTGTTCTGATGGACTTTTGCTACCCAAAAAAAATTAAAAACTGTATATTTCAAGATCTAGTTTTAAGAATCATTTGTATATTATATTCATATGCACTGTTCTTCTGTCTTCCGGAGCAGGGGGGACTGAAGGGTGCTCAAAGTTTCATAGGACTCTTTACACAAGGAGCAAAGAATTGTACTGTAAAAAAAAAAAAAAAAAGACTTTAAGAGAGGTTGCTTCGAAGATCAACTCAAAGATCAACTCCTGGGTACTTATTTCCTTGAGTTCTCAGCAAAAGCCTGTTAGAATCCAGCTCTTGGATTCATGTTTATCCAGAAGGGAAACTAGACTGTTAAGTCTGAATCTTTTAATTGCAAAATATGTGAAAGTAATCCGGAAATATTTTAAAAAGTTATTTGTATTACTATGTTTGCAGTGCATAATGACTACATTAATCATGAGTTGGTACATAGAGTTAACACATCTTAATTCTTTCTCCTTCTGCTTCTGTCCCTCTCCCCTACATCCATCTACTGATCCCCTTCTCATTTGCAGTTTTTTTTTTAAAATATATATGGCCGTTCATTCATGTCAAGCTATTGTTTATGAGACATTGTTAATGATGCCAGCAGGGGAAGAGCCATTGTGAAATTTTTCTGTAGTCCTAAAGCTTAATCATTTTCCTTTTCATTTTCCAGACTACTCCAATCACATGGGTTTGTGTGCTGTAGCAATGGATGCACAATTATTTATTTGAAATTCTAATCTAATATATATCTAGTCACCATGCTAGGCTAGTTCAGTACTAGATTATTTTTAAGGGGTGGTGGTAGAATATGCAACAAGAATATCACTTTTAATTCCACTATACACTCATTCTAGTTGTTGAACATCAACAGTTTTGACTACAACTAAATTTTACAAATCTTTGTGATCACTACAGTTTCTAAGTACGTCAGAACAATTACACCTCGTATGAGGCAGATTCACAGGAGTATTTTGTGCTAAAATTTATTTACAGAACTGACAATTAGTTCTGGAGCACTGATAACTTTGTAAAATTCTCTTCCTCTTCTCTCCCCGCTTTCCATACTGCATATCATCTCCTCCTAGCTGTCATTCAAAAGACGAGGTCCAGAACACTTGCACTGTTACACACATATTTCATATTTTTCTGTCTTTAAAGCATTGCTGAAGGCTGAAAAGACATGAGTAAGCCTTATTATTTATTCCTTGGCAATTGTGTATTTTTTTTTTTCCCTCTTCACTGTGGTCCAGAGAATCCAGAGATCCAGAGATCAGTGGCACTTTGAGACGTTTTGTGCCACCTGGTGGAATTTTCTTGAAAGGAAATTATCAGGGGTCTGAATTACTTGCTGCTTGATCGTCACCTGAGGCATTTTCTCGGTGCTTAATATTACCAGTCTAAGTGTGGACTCCCTACTGAGTAAGGCAATTTAACTGTGCTAGGCCCATAATAAAGCTTCTTTTTTAATGTGAAAATTAGATTTTAGTGAAAGAGCCCAATTTTGTTAGCTGCTGAGTAAATTCAGGTAAAGCAATGACATCTACAGGTTGGGTCATTCCAGTCTACGCTGGTTAGTTAATACCAAGAGATTATTGCCAACCTTCTAGCAGGCAACACGCAGATGTTAACTCCGCTTTCCCTTAGTTAGAGACAAAAGTAATTATAATTAACTTGTTCCCTTTACCCTCCCCCCAGGAAGTCAAAACAATATGATAATGTCATATTTAGCAATTAGTGATGTAACTGTTTACTCAAGCAGAGCTTTTGCCAAACATAAAAGGGGTTTTAACAACACATGGACTGAAGTGATAACTGATCTGAGTGGTTGAAAGTTGTTCCTGAGAGGCTCAGACCAAGGCCAGAGGAGCCAGCTGTGCCAAGGCGTCCCGTCAATGCCTCCCCAGTGGAGGCGGCTAGGACCTGGGGCCAGGTGTCCATGTGGCTGTCTCCTGCATTAGCGTTTGTTCTTTCACACTGCAAATTACCCACTGTTTCAAGACTGAGACAGAACTCATCTCTAGCTCACTCCATTTCCTTACCTGCCACGAGGTCCTTCAAGAGGCCATGAAAGTCTCTCTGAGTACAAATAGGATCAAGCCAAGGTCACCATTCATTTGGCCTGGAGCAAAATGATCCAGCCAACAGAGCAATGTAATAATTCAGAGAAATTCCCACACTCCAATGCAAATATAAAAAAAAAAAAAAAAAAAAAAAACACACACACACATAGACAAAGAGGTACAGGAGAGCCATCTTTTGAAACTACGTCTACAGAATTCTAGGGAAGTTGGTGAGCTCTTCCTGTCTCTAGGGACAGGGAGCATTTTCGTGACACTTTCTAATTCCCCTGCCTGGGCATTCTGTGTTCACACTCAGTGCCTATCCATTGAAAAAGTTTCTCTGCTGCTAATGCTGTGTTGTCTTCGTTTATTTGGTTCAAGCCACGCATGCGTGTGTGTGGATAGGAATTCTTCCCACATGAACTCAAGTACAGAGTCTTCCTTTGGCCCAGAGCTAAAGCCACTATTTGCACTGATTGTAACTTTTGACATCCTATCTGTTAGATTCATGTTTTCTGGCATCTTCTGTGCTGAAGCACCACCCAGCTCTGATTGCTCTGAGCCAGGCTGGTCCCTGCAGTGCCCAATCATGCCATGCTCCTTTGGAAGGTGCTCACAACATTTCCCAGAGGAATCCTTCACTCCACCCTCTATGCAGCTGCCCCATTACACCTCGTCACACAGCAGCTGCCTTGGTTTCCTTTTGTCATCTAATATCTACTTTCCATAAATATCCATGGCAACAATATCACTTCAGGATTTGTGGATGGGCTGGATTCTACCGTTCAGTTTTATGGACTTGAACTACAAGGAGCGAATACCTAGGTTCTGAGCACAGAATGATTGCTGTATCTTAATTGGAGAAGTGAGATATGGGATAAGCTTGATAAAGTACAAACATCATCATTCAATTAGGAATCTTTAAATAATGGGTGTTAGGAGCCCTTTCTGGTCCTTGCCTCAGTCTGGGAAGTTTATATTTGCAATCCCATGTATAAATTATTAGAATCCTATCAAGTTAATCCCAATCTACCTCTTCCAGTGCAATTCACAGTGAGAATAAAGACACTAAAGCATGCTATAGCTATGGTGAGCCAAAGGGTCCTAAAACTAGCCATAGTAATTATTATTTAAAAAAAAGCCTCAACCCAGAGCCAAATCTGGCTTTATTCAGTTATGAAGGAAGAGCAGTTTGAAGATGAACGACTGAGAATGGCCAGAAGCAGGTGAGTACTATGAGTTAGGCTAGGTTTGAGGTCTGTATCTATCTCTCCAGTATGCAGAGTGTTAGGTATAAATCCATGCAATTGAGCACACCAGACATTCTGATGTTAGTAAAAGATTTACTGGGGGAAGCAAGTAGGCTGGCTGTCTAGTGGACCAAGACAGCAGCAAACAAGGCAAAGCATAGGGCTTTTGAAGAGTGGAGAGGATATTTGTGGGCTGGAACAGCTGAGGAAGAGCTAATCTCAGCAGGGCTACCTGGTGTGTGGGGGACTTCTGATGTTAACAAAGGAGAGTTCCGTGGTTGCTTGCCCAAGTCAGAGTCAGGGAGTCTTGTTCTGTACGTTTGGGCTTGGCTCTGTGTGAGGCTAAGGGGAAGAGAGTTTTGAGGGCACAGTGCCTGGAAAAACAAGAGGGAGAGTGTTTGGGGCAGGGTGCCTAGAAAGCTTTGGACATGTCTGGACAGAGAAGGTTATGCAGAGATTAATCTGCATTACACAACTGAGATAGTATCTAATGTTTTGGAATCTGTGCTTCAGCTCTGATATGTAATCTTTCAAGCCCCAGAAAGTAGTAGCATCTATCTCAAGGTTCAGTCCAAGCTGACAGCATGGAGCACTGACTCTTTGTCCTGTCTCAACCCAGCTCATATTAAACAGCAGCCAGTGAGGTTTTCAGAGAAAAACGTGTGCCATCTCTAAAGACTACCACCAGCACCTTGGATATACCAATATGTGTTGTTTAATGCCTATTGCCAACTGAAAGGATAAGGCAAAGTCCTAGCCAGCTCTGTAACTATCAGTCCATGGAAATAGGGTCAAGCATAGCCAAAATGGAGATAACTGCTCTTCTTTCAAGGAGAGTCACTCAGGTGGTCCTCCACAAATGGGACAGGACATTGTTTATGGAAGGTCTATATAAGGATGTATTAGTTCCTTTTTATTCATTGCTGGGACAAATACCCAACACTCAAACTGAAGGAAGAAAAGGTTTATTTAGCTCATAGTTTGTGGAGGTTTCGGTCCATATTCAGTTGGCCCAAGGCTGAGTGGAACAGGGCAGAGAGCATCCAGTTCATGGCAGCACAACAGCAACAAAATGGTGACAGAGGCAGCCAACCAATCAGGGCAATAGAACAATAGCACAAGTCTGTCTCTATATTACATTCAGGCTCTCCACTTCAGCCTATCAACCTTAGGCTACACCCATAATCCCAGAAGTACTCAGACCCATAATCCCATCAGTACTAAAACACATAATCCTAGGCATCATGAGGCAAGTCTCAAACTCTAGAAGTCCCCACCCCATGACTGCATGAGGCTTTGTGGGGACAACTAGACATAAACCATAACAAAGAGGCTGGACTATATAATTAGAAGTTAGAAAAAAAGTTCTCTGGAAAGTGAAAATCAACATGAAGAGGACATCTCCTTGTGCACCAATATACCTGTTTATAAATCAAAACACAAAATGGATTTCACCTCTATGTAGATCATTAGAAGCATCAGGCACAAGTTGTACAGAATAAGTAGCCCAATGCCTGAGCACAGAAGCTCAAAGCCAGTATAACAGATGCTCTGTTTACTATACAAGTATTACAAATATCATATAAAACAAAAATCACCTTCTTCAAAACATGGAAAATGGGGGAAAAATGTTGCTAGACTAGAAAATAAATGGAAAAGAATAAAAGAAGGTACAGGGGTTATAAGAGATGCTATAAGAAATCAAGCGCCCTTAGCTATTTCTGAAGACCACCACAGAAGCATCCAGAGACTGAGTTCATCGTTGCAGGCAGCCCTTTTCCTGAGCCCCCGCCCTAGCCTTTACAGTGTTCTAGGCATTTCCTAGAGCGGCTCTTGTGCTCAGGTTAGTTACTTATAAATTGATGAAATTAGATTGTGTCTAATGTTTTATGATTCTATAAATCTAAACATTACAAGAAAAAAGTAAAATACTTCCTCTGGTTATTCATATGAACATCTATTGATTTGAATCAAGGTTAGCAAGTAGGTGAGAGCCAAATCTTGTGCCCATAGTCTATGCTTATAAGTAAAGTTTTATTGAAACACAAATACCCTCACTCATTTACATATTATCTGTGACTGCTTCCTGTTTCAATGGTGCTAATGAATTGGTGCTTCTGACAGAAGCTATACAGCCCGTAGCCCAAAATATTTATTATCTTAGCCTTTAGAGAAAAGGTTTGCAGATCTCTTGGCTAAAGTAAAAATAAAATCTGCTAACAGAAATGAATACAAAATAATAAACCACAGCTTGCCAAAAATATTTCTTAAAATAGCTTAGGGAAATTTTATTGCAAAAGGCAGAGAACTCCTGATTTGATCTTTTGTTTATCCGTTTTTCACCAAAGGGTTAGTTGCCCATGTACAAATTGTGTCTCAAATTATAGGGAAAGCTTTATTTCAGAATTTAAAAGAGATATTAATAAAGAAATGGCAAATGCATTCCAGAGAAATGAGTTTGAACAAATTTAATACATAGCTAAGAAATATTTAATTAGAATAAAGGTGCAGAGATATGATACAATAGAGTGGTTGTCTAGCACCATTCTTCAGATAGAGAACAAATATAACTAAAGTATTAGTCATAAACAGAAGTCCTATGTTCTCCAAATGATGAAGTTTTCAAGCAAATGGAGCCCTAAAGTGTCTACAGGCAGGAATTTTGCCAAACATAGATCTAAGACTAAAGTTATCTAAGACTAAAGTTATCAGAGATAGAGTAAAATTATAGAGTGAAACAAAGAAATCCTCTTAATTCTAAAAGGAAAAAGATTTCCATAGTCACAGAATACAATAAAAGTAAAAACTTATCACCCGAAAAGGGAACAGGCATTAAGAACTGTTAAGAATAAGTGGAGGAATTTGATAACGTCTTAAAATGATATTTTCCAAAAATCACCACAAAGGCCTCACATCACACCTGCTGCTAACCTGTAGTCCTAGAAGAGTCCTGCCTCTTCTCCCACCGTTAGATCGCTATAGTCCTCATATGTAATTTCTATTTAGCTACCGAATTGCCAAGTGTACGTAGCTACAGTACTGAAAAACAGAGGCAGAAAGGTGCAAAGAAGGAAAAAATGGTAGAGGGACTATTATTTTCCCTTTTTCTCCAGGATGTTGCTCAGATGGAGGTAGCAAGTTCCAAAGGCAGGCCTCATAAGGGACCAGGGATCGGTCTCTACCATGGAACAAGGCTGAGGCTTGCTGACCCAGGCTTGTATTCAAACCTGAATAAAATTGCTCTTGTGAACACCCGAACAGTAAAAGGAATTTGAAGACTATAAGATGGGTTTGCTTTGGTTTTCTGAATTGCAAAATGTATGTTTATTGGCTTTCCTTCCTATTTTTAATAAATCAGAAGGATAAATAGTTTGGTTACTTTTTACTCGCTGTTGGGACAAAATACCAACACCCAAAATGAAGGAAGGAAAGGTGTAGTTAGCTCACTGGTACTGGAGGTTTTAGCCTATACTGTGCAGGCTCCAGGGCAAATGGCAGCAATTCATGGTGGCAGAAAACAATGAAGAGCAGATGAAGAGCAGCAGCTGCAGTGTCCATCAAGCCTCTCTCTTCCTTCTACATGGACTGAGAAGACCAGCGCTCCTCTGCGAAGATTGGAGATCCTCTGAAGTGGCCCAGGGAAGAAGATCAGAGCTGCTCCCAGGAAGTCTTTTGGTGAAGCCTTCCTCAACTCCTTTATATATCCCTTTTGTGCTATGTCACTCTGGGGCAGGCCCCCCACACCCCAGGGCCTGGAATGGACAAAGGGATTGTTACGGTTTATGTCTAGTTGTCCCCGCAAAGCCTCATGTACTCATTGGGCGGGGAGTTCTATAGACTGAGACTTGACTCATGAGTCACTGGGATTATGTGTTTTAGTACTGATCTATAGCTTGAGGCTTGATCCATGATCCCTGGGATTATCTGTTTTAAAACTGATGGGATTATTGGTCTGAGTAGGGCTGGGACTATGGGTATGGCCTAGGGTGGATATCCTAAGGCAGACAGCCTGATTGGAATATCAAGAGAGACAGAGAGACAGACTACAGCTGTTGCTCTCTGCTGCCTGTTTGGTTGGTTACCTGTGCCACCATTTTGTTGCTGCTCTGCCACCATGAACTGGATGCTCTCTGCCCTGTTCTACTCAGCCTTGGGCCAGCCGAATGTGGACTGAAACCTCCATAAACTGTGAGCTAAATAAACCTTTCCTTCCTTCATTTTGAGTGTCAGGAATTTGTCCCAGCAACGAGTAAAAAGCAACTAAGACAGGGATCTAGCCAACCTTCCACACATCTCCAGTTGACACAATGTATCAACCACTACAACAAAGTGCACTCTTTAAAGCCAAGAGTCAATGAAGTTTCAGTGGTTTAAGTACATTGATTCAAACAAGGACAGAAGTTTGTATTAAAGCCTGCTACACTTAAATGTGAACTGCTTTATCCCTGAGTGAAGCGATCTCCTTGATTTGTTCCTATAAATTCTATTGTATTTGAGCACAAGTTTAGGGTGCTTTCTTTAACAGAAGAAGCTGGGATGTTGCTGGAGCTTGGCGCACAGTCCTGATTCGTGCAGTCGGGGAGCTCAGTGGGAGTGGCTGAAGGGGTGCTGACCTATGAGGCTTACCTCATGGATCTCGGTCTCTATGCCCTGAGTGGCTTTGCACCAGGGAAGTCCACAGGCCCTCAGGGCATTCAGGGCTGCTATTTGTGGCACCTGACCCAAGACCTATATGGAAAGAGAATTTCATTCTCTGCCTTGAGGTCCTCATTACCTGCCATTCCACAGTCCTTCTAGCAGCTGGGAAGTCCAGTGAATTGGAAACACTGGATGCAGCATCACATACATGAAGAAGGAATCATGATGCTTATCAAGTGACATGCAAATCCTTGTGGGGGCCACGAGGCCTTCAAGAAGAGCTCTCTTTAGGGACCCCTACTCAGTCAAATGCTACTGGATCAAATGCTAGGTCACCAAATAAAAATTTTATTAGTCCTCCTAAATGAGGAGGAAACAGCAAAATTACTGAGTGCTGGCTTTTTAAAAATATCATATAATATTTTACTAGGATAGGTGAAACTAGCTCTCAGCTATGGTCCCAGTGGCCAGGCATTTTAGCCAACTCATTTTGGAGAAATAACATGTTAGCAGATAAATGTCTTATAATATATGTGTTGGTGGATAATTTGGTTGGCATTAAGTCAGGCTCTGCCCACCACATCTTAGTTTCATGGCCTCTCACTTCAGCTCGCCACCACCTGCCTCACACCATCTTCTGCTCTATTCCTGACACCGCACTAAGCAGCATTCTGGACTTTTATGTGCTACACATATTCTACCGTCCTGTAAATCTCCTTTAAAATTTCCTCCAGCAGTATTGCCTTCCAGTCTCTGTAGTGGTCATATCTGCACAAATGGAGTTTTTACTGCTGGATGCCATTTCCTTTATGTCTGATTTAGAGCGTAAACTCTTCAGGGCTGGGCCTTGGCTTTTATGTCCCATAAGCACATACGCAGGTGGTCTGTAGTGCCAAGGAGTGAGAAGCCCTGCATTCCTGGTGACCCTGCTCACTTCGCCTTCAATAAGAGAACACCCGGTTCGGTGGCCCTGGCCCCTAGGTCAGGGATAGTGCCTGTAGGAGCGAGGGTGCTCTTCCTGCCCAGGAGAGATTTGAAGTCTTTGTTTGTGTTCTCAAAAGCTAATTAACCAGAAATTGCCAGAATCCTTACTCGCCAAGGATTATTCACTTTCCTGGTTTCTGGGGCAAAATAAGTGATACAATTCATGGTGGAAGGGCTTCGGTGGAGGGAAGAGGATCACTTCGTGGTGGTCAGGAAGCAGGGTGGGAAGGGAAGGTACAGGGCAAGGGATGTGCATTGCCAAGTCTCCACCCCAGTGGTTCTGCTCTTGTGATGAGACCCCACCTCCTAACAGCAAGTCCACTATACCCACCTCACGGTGCAATTCTCTTGAATGCATGAGGCTTTGGAGGACAGTTTTGATGTAGACCATAGGACACATGTAACTCAATACCATGACAACCACTTATGGGAGCAAAACCTCTTTAGGATACTGCTTAGGTGCAGAGTTGAAAATATAATTTATAATTCAATGTATCATTAGCAGTCATAAGCCTACATGATGAAATTCAGAAGAAAAAAGTTAGAGAAGAAAGTCAAAATTGGAACTAATACAAGTCAAAATTTTTCTAATCAGAAATATGCTCTAATTATTTAAAGGTATATGTTTTTAAAAATTATTTGCATGTGACTCATGCATGCAGGTGATGTCACCTGGTCAACTGTGCTCTGCCATTGTTAGACTGGACCTCCTCCCTGGAACCTGCTTGGATGTCCTTCCCACCTAAAGGTGAAGACTTTGTCTTACCATAAATATGGAGGTCGAGCCTATGCCATTCTACCTGTACTCTCCAGAGGAAAGACTGACTGGGGGTTCTGGAAGAGATCCTGGGCTCAGCACAGCCCTGGCCATGAGCCTACTCAGTAGTCCTGTTGTTCAGCTACTTGTGCTTCTGAACCCACATTACCTGCTCTGCAAGATTCTGTGGTGACAACCTCTAATGTGTCTGTGTACCATCTGCTATCATCTCATTCACTGATTGTAAATATGATTTACCTCCCCAACAATGCTCTCAGATCCTGGTGGTTAGAGACTCTGATACTCCTAGATTTGATTGAGCTAATGTATTTGAAATCCTTTTTTCCTCATTCTCTGACTTAATAATAGCATTCTTTGATGTATAAATTTGGCTGCTATGTATCTGAAAATGATATTCTTTCAGCCTTGTCAGTTATGATAGTTTATTTTGCAATCGATCAAACTTTTTTTAAATCTCTACGTGTGTGATATAACTTAACACACAGGAGAAAAAATAGAAAACAGTGAACAAAACAAGCTGGCAGAGGGAGTCTGTAGAGACCTCCTACATCAGCCCCACTGCAGCCTCCTCTACTGCAGCTGCCTCTGGATGCCATTTCTGGCTGCCAGCTCTTCCTCTTCAACTATGTCCAAGTAAAAGACATAAGGAAGGATTTCCCCATCCTTCTGCGGAGGTTCAGAGTAGGGGAGAGATCCCAATAGCCTGTGTTGGAAGTGATAATGAGGTATGCAGATAGTTTACAGGATGTGTTAGCCTAGAATCAGACCCATAAATGGCAGCCAGAAAAATGGTACAACAGCCCAGACTCTGACACTGACCAATGAGGAGATAGAGAGATGGAGAGGCTGAACACCTGCGGCACAGCCAAGGTGGAGCAGCAGATCACGTCAGTGCAGAGAGGCAAAGCTGGCTCATTTCAGAAACCACGTGCAACAATGGTGGTGAATCTATGGCACGCTTGCCACAGTGGGCTGTTTGTTATCACTGAAAGCTCTAAAAGGTTCACCTTCACTGTCAGGTAATGACTTAATGGTCAGGTCAGAGGATCTGAGCCGAGTCAGGTCTTAATGTAGGTGCTAGGATTCCAAGTGAGGAGGAACGAACGTGGTAAAAGCAAAACTGACAGGATGCCTGGCTGGATTTTGGCCAAGAGCTTCTATGGATGTGACAGTTTTATTTTGCTCTTCTGTGTTTTGGCTTAGTGGAGGAAAGTGAGCGTCAGATTCTACATGACACAGGCCTTTCTCACTCCTAATACATTACAGTTCTGGGGCTGGGTGAAAGACAGCAGTGCACAACTTCATCTCCCATTGGAATGACACAGAAGGGAGGATGGCTTGGCCCCTTGTGGTCACCGGCACACAGGTGTCAGCAGAGACGAAAGAGTTGAGGATTAATTCACTGGAGACCCTGGGTACCATTCCTGAGGCTGCGGACCAGGTCTGGGGGGGGGGGTCAACTGTAGCACAGTCCTACAGATCTGGGTGATGGATGTTCTGCTTTTGAGTCAATCCCTTCACCTAGGGAGCAAAGGACATGCTAGTGCAGGCCAGAGACTATGCACTCTAGTCACTGCAGCAAGCGCCATCCCCGGGGAAGGCCCTGGGCTTGGAACTCATCTCCTCTTCTCCTATTCCAGTGATATTTATTTACTAATAATTATGCCCATAAATATATTTAGTTCCATTTAATGCACATGATCAATAGTACAAATAAACTTAATAAAATAATTACTTAAAAGTATCACTTTTAGTGGTTGCATTGCATTCGATTCTTTTTTTATTTTTATTTTTTTAAATTTTATTTATTTATTTTTTTTTCTTGTTTCAGAACTTTTGTTTGTTTATTTATTTTCATGGGTGGCTCAGCCTGCTCTGAGGGCAGGGCTGGCACAGCATGCAGTGCTGGAGATCTAACCGCGGTCCCTGCAGCCCTCTAAGCTTTCCCAAGCAGGCGCTTTAGACCACTGAGCCATCCTGCTGGGCCCTTAATTATTGGCCTTTGGGGTAAAAGAAACTAAGCAGTATCTCCTTGTAACTCAGGTCTACACATTCTGTATCAGCTATGATGTTCTCTGGACTTTCCATATGCCAGCTTTTATTGGCTCTAACTCAAAATATCTCTTAAGCCATTCTCTACTCCACTGCCAACACACTCATTATCCACTACCTGGAGTTGGTCCACACACTCTCCATCTTCCTTCTTCCTCAACACCCATAGCAAGGACAACCACATTAGCTCTCCCCGGCAGGCCAAGTCTACTCATCCTCTTCAGCTGTGCCGAGATCTGTCTCATCATCCTTCTTCTCGAGGTAGGCCTGACTCAAGCTCCTCCATGCTCTGCCTCTCTCACTAGTGAAACTCACTGATGATGTTCTCCTTCAGAAGAGTCTACGTGGACTGTGTTTTATTTCCATCTTTGTCCCACAGCCTGGCACCATGGTTTCCCACTGTCATGTTCACTGAACATTTTCTCCCCACTATCATTTTAAGTACTCATGTCTTGTTTACTTTTTTCTCATTGCTAGGACAAAATGCGTAACACCTAGAATTATGGAAGAATTTTAGCTCACAGTTTGTGGAGGTTTCACTCCATACTCAGCTGGCTCTAATGCAGGGTCATGTGTCACAGAGACAACACTTTAAGGTAGCAGAAGACAGCAGAAGCAGTAAGAGCAAAAGGGAAAAAAGCAAGCCTCTTTTCCACTCTTATAGTGTGTACAGGCTCCCTCTCTTCCCCAAGGTGGGTGTCGCACTCACTCCATCTCAGAGCCCTCTTCTTGCTCAGGATGACCTGAGACCCATGCTGATTTGCTCAGCGATCTTGTCAAGTTGACACAATGTACCAGCAATTACAACCTATAAATAAATTTTGATTCATTAAGTACTTAATAGAGAGACATATTTACATCTCAATATTCACTTGGGGAGATTAGCAAAGATGATGTTCTTAACATGTCAGTTGTATAATGTAAAGGTCAGGTGAAGCTGTTCAGGTATAATGCTCTGGCAAAACACAAGCACTTCATCATTGAAAGTGTTCATGAACTTGACAAGATTTTGGAAATATTCCATTATAAAAGTGCAACCACATTCAAGTTTAAGCCAGAATTATATTGAAAGCTTGAGGATTATGTGGTTATGTTGTAGAGTTGTGCTTTCTAGGATTCAAAATTATAATTTATCACTGGTGTGGGCTTCCAAAGTCCACATAACTTATAATCTATAGATATCTTTGCAAGAGTTTGCTCTAAATTTTTATTTCAGTCTCTACCATTTGACAATTTCCAAACAATTTTTGCTTTCCCACCCACCACCTTTCGCTTAATAGATTTGTGACTTAAACAGCCACTGTAGATATCAAGCCTATCCTCCTCCTCCACCTCTGGCTGAAACCTCTGCCTCTTAGTTTTAACAAAATAATGAAAAGCCAATTGGCCATTATGGGTAGCTTGGAGAAATTAGACTACCTGTTGGAACAGGCCATTTTGAAATACTGATTAAATAATATTTACTATGACACTCACTAAGACTAAATTTCCCTGAGTGGTGCATATTTGTTAGCAATTAAATGCCAACTATCCTTTTTTTCATATTGAGCTGTACTTATCCAAAACTACTCATAGGATTTTTAATGTTTGGAGGTCTCCCTCATGTGGTTTCCAACCCTTATTTTAAAAGTTTAAATGCAATGTGAAATGCTTTTATTATTTTGGTTTATTTTATTTTATTATTTTTTTTAAGTTCCAATTTTTTATTGTTTAAATTTAACAATGGTTATATTACATATTTTCATCATCAGATCAGTTAGGTTAATATATGCTGTGTCTTATTTCATTGAAATTTTTCTCCACAAAAAAAAAAAACAAGTACTGTAAGAATTCCTTCAAATTCAACATCATCCTGTGACATTCTGAGACAACAATATCTCAGCACTTAGTGTAACATGTATGGGAACTGTACTTAGAAATTCGCTGGTTTCGATCAGTCTTAGTGATATCTCTAGAGATGGATTTCTTGAGGATACAACTAGAAGCCACTTGGGGTACTCTGAAGCCATTATGCAACACATCTAAGAATGGATAAATGTGAATACAGAACTCTTATGAAAAGAAGAATGCACAGCTAGGACGGTCTGTTCCTTGGAGAGGAGCACAATGCACTCACAATGCACTCAGTGCGTAACAGCACGTATGGCCTCTCCACATTATGCTGATCTATTTTCTGTTTTCTTTGCTGAGCTTTGAGCTAACAACAAAAACAAGGCATGTGTCTTATGTTTTGTGACTGTACCACAGTGTCTGACACATAATAAGCATTCAATAAGCATTTCCTTTATAAAGCTAAATTTTAGAGGACTTCCAGACAAAATTTCAAAAGTAAGACAGCATACACTGAGTGGCTATTGTGCCTGGTTCTACATAGCCCATGCACCCTGTGGACACTGTGGACACCATTCCATCAGTAGCTCTCAGGGCCAGCCCTGGCGTCTGATGCTGGGAACACAGAACCCAATGTATAGGAAGAAATCATCCAAGAAAACCACATATTTGGTACACTGTCACATATGAACAGCGCTAAAGTGGAAAAAAAAAGTCCAAAACTTAAATTTGCGTTTTTATTTCTAGTATTCCTTGTTTGCTAGTAGCTTTCTCCAAGTAAAATTGGGTGAAACCCACTAAAACATTCCCATTTATAATTAAAAGAAAAACAGCTCCTGAGGAGGAAAGCTTTCCATTTAGTACAATGAAAAGCTAATAGTTAAAGGTCACTGTTTCTACATTTTCTTGGTGCCACTTTTTTATCTTTGTGAACTTACTTTACTTTATAATTTTTCAATACCTATTTAAGTAATTCAGCCCACTCAATTATTCCTTAACAAATTTTATCAATGACCCCTCTCAAGTCTGGTATGTGGGGTGCATGCTATTAGCTTAATGTCATACAATTAATATCTTCTCGGTATTCCTTCCTCATTCAACAAGTAGTACTGGTAAAAGCCAACCCATCTTTTAAAGGTAAACCTTGTCCAGTTAAACACCAGAGTGAAATCACTGTAGATCTATTATTTCTCGGAACAGAATATCGCCATTTGCATAAAATATTTTTTCTTTTGACAAGGTGCCAGGAAGAAGTGCCTCTTGCCCACTGCTCATGGTGCTCTTTCCTTGGCATTACGAGCAGAAGAAATTACCATGGTGGCCTTAAAACTATTATTTTTTCCCCCAGCCCCCTTCAGCCCCTCCTGGTTTGCAGTATTGTGACTGTCTAAGAACTTGGTCTCTGAAATGCCCAGGATAATGGACAAAGGGGGCCTCCTACATGATGTAATTTCACACTCAAAAGTCAGCTTCATGGGCTGTAATACTAAGGTCAAGTACAGAGACTGTAACCCTTAAGTTGGTTGAGAAATAATGGCTAGAGTTAAAATTTGAATGAAACCTGAGTCTAAAAATAGCAAATGATCTATAGATCTTAGTGGTCTACAGTGTGTGATCCAGCAGTGCAAGGTGCTTAACTATGAAGAAAGAAAAAAAAAAAAAAAAAAAACACTTACTGTTCTCAGGACATGCTATAATGCATATTAGAAAGAATAAGGCTGGTTAAAGAATGAGTGCCCATGCTCATAATTCAAGTGAGCAACATAATTTATCTAAATGTAGGAGACTTGATTTATGGAGACATCAGAAAAGTGAGCATTTAGGAATAATGACATTGCTATCAATAAATATATATGATGCAAAATTTCATGTCAGCTTCACTGGCCCATAGTGCTCCAATAGTCACACAAGTTTCCCTGAAGAAAGAAGCACCTGACCTGGTAGACTGAGTCCAGCAGGTTGCCCTCCCCCAAGAGAATGGGCCCCATCCAACCAATTCAGATTTTAAGTAGAAAAAAAGCCCATCTTTCCCAGGAAGAGGGACTTTGTCCTGCCCACTTGCCTTCCACCTGGGCTGTGGTGTGTTCCTGCCTATGAGCACTAGCTGATACACCAGCTGCTCTGGCTCTTGAGCCTGTGACTTCCACCTGGAGCTATTACTGGCTCTTCTGGGCCTCCAGTTTATGAATGCATACACCATACCACATACACATGCATGTACACACACATACACATAGCCTATTGATTCAGTTTCTCTAGAGAAACCAGACTACAAATAAGAAGGATTTAGAGAAAAACAGAAAGCACAAGTCAATTTCTCATCTGAATGGAAAAGAAGCATCCTGAACACTTTCATGTCAGAGATTTCCGTTTCCTAAAAGATTACACTCCCCAAGTCAGAACAGCACAGAAATGGTCTTACAGGATTGCCCATGGTTTGATCAGGAAAGTTATTTGACAACAGATCATAGCACAACTTCTGGGCTTAAAGCCTCTCTACCTATTTTTTGCCTCTAATTGATCTAATAATTTCTCCAATTGCCAATTAAGCAAATGTATTAAGCATTTTATGATCTGAAGGAACTGACTGAGGTACTAATGAAACAAAGAACCAAGTTTGAATCCATCTTTTGAACCATACTTTGTGTCTAAAGTAAAATAACAACATGGCCTGGTCCTAATGGTACCTGGCAGAAACATGTGACAGATAGGTAGATAGATAGATAGATAGATAGATAGATAGATAGATAGGTAAATGGATGGATAATATAAGTGTATATTACATTTTTATAACACTTTATAACAATACGCTATTATAATATATGATTACATTTTCCTGCCTTACTTCTTTATGTAACTCAAAATAGATTGACTTATAGTGTTTTAAATTTTGTCCTTTTGCATCATAACATTTAAGTTACAAGACATTAACAACAACAAAAAAATAAGCATCATTCTAGGACTTATTGCTTGTGCAGAAAGGCCAGTGCAGGTCCGACTGGGCATAGGAACAATGTGTCTGCTAGGGATCTTCATCTCCCAAGGCCAGCAGAATTTGGGCAGGGAGCAAAGAGCTGTTCCTTGAATGTGAAGTGCCATAGACTAGGACACTTATTCGCTATTTACCTGTGTCCCCAAACATTACAGTAGAAAAAACTATCACTTTGCAAAGACCAATAGTACAACAAGAAAAAGCCTTATTGCTTGGAACAGCTGAGGCTGTTTATCCAAACACTTTGGGACATGTCAGAAACCATATGTACAATCTACTGTCAGAGCTGGAAAATATCTGAGAGGTTATTTTAGTCCCAAATCCTCTCTGGCCAATAGAAATGGGGGCTCCTTCCTCCCAGATGATTTAAATACAGGTGAGCATTTTATGTACACTAATTGTGGATGTGCATTTTTCTCAGATTTATAGGATATTTTTTATTCCCTAAAAGATTAAGAAGCCCTTGTACATGACAGATCAGTCTACACTTCTTTCACATTTCTTGTATTAGCTATTAAGTTAAGTATTATTGAGTAAAACATTTCTCAGTCATTTGCTATTCAGAAATAGAATAATTCTGTGTAGCTTGGCTTTTTTGTCATTTTACTCAGACTCAAGAAATATGGACTTTTGTTAGTGTGCTTACCCACTTTTTTAGTTATTTGAAAATATAACAACAGAAATTTCTGCCTTTTCCACAGAAAGGCTTCATCAATGGCCTTGATTTGTATGATAGGTACAAATGAAAAATTCTACAGGTGCCCCTTAGAGACCTCTATGTGAGGCAGGGGACAGGCCAATAGCTATTTAAGATTTCCTGAACAGTGGGAGAAAAAAATTTCCTAACAAAGGAAAAAATCTGAGTTATTTAGACAGGTATCAGTGTGAAGGTGATATTTTTGGTTTGTTTCTCTTGTGACTATAACATATCATGATGGTTACGAAGTGGAGGGAGCTAGGGGCCACCAACATGCACCATTGTTCTATTCAGTGTGCTGTGCATGCGACAAGAAGGAGAAAAAACAGTTGCAATTATTAGGCACAGGAGTGGCACCTCCAGCCATTCTCAGGGTGCATCTCTTTGGAGGCCTGTCCTTTGTCAGTCCTGCCTGCTGCCTAGGAATATCAGAAAACACCCCCAGAGTCAGTCAGCAGAATCTTCCCTGCATTTCAGCAGGTTCTGGGATCCTGCCTGGCCAATGTATCCCTTTTCCTGGATGATTTCCTCCCTGTCACAGACCTAGGAAGGTCTGTTAGGCCATGTGCCTTTGCCAAATTTGTTGTTGGAAACATTTAGCTTTTATATTTACTATCTGGAGCTCATCATTCTGCTATCCTATGCATGCAGAAAATTAAGAGATGCCAACAGACGGAAGGGTGGGACAGTGTCTTTCAAAAATCTGGCTGGTTTGGCTATGAATGGCTGGCAAGCCCAGTAGCTCCAGAGCCAGGCATGGTCTGGCCCTGCCTACCACCCACTGCCTCTGGCTGCCAGAAACTCAGTGTCCAGGAGCCAAGGGCAGCGCTAGGGCAGCAGGCCCTCCACGACTTCTTCAAGAATTAAATCACCTGCTAACTACCTGAGCTGGCCCTGTGAGGATGGAGTGCCCCTCTCATTTCCACAGCTAAGAGATGATGAAGGTGATGGTAAAGCACAAAGGGGGACTGACCCTACCAGTTCCAAGGGAGGCTCAGCTTGCTTGGGCTGTTCCTGGCTGGGCTTCCACAGGGTGGCAACCTTGACCTAGTTACTGTGGCAACCAGTTTCCTTGGTTACATGAGGGGGTGTGAGGCCTGGAGGAGCCCTGAACCAGAATAAAGCTACAAAGCTTGAAGTTCATGCTTGAAGTTCTGCAAGAAGGCAGACCTCAGGGGAGAAACTCTTACCCCCAGAAAATCAGAGGTCTGCATGGTTCAGAAGCAGGAACATCAGGACATTACTGTCATAAGCACACTCCTTCCTGGTAACAAGAGACAGAGGAGGGAGAAAGTAAAGCTTTGTCCCAAGAGCTGGGAAGACCCAGCTGGTCACCTCAGGCCTAAAGCTTGCTATCAAGGAAACAAGTCACCTAAAGAATATTTCTTTGCACGTAAGTGCAGGCCCAAAAACTCAGGGCCTATGACACTATGTGAAAGGCAGTCTTAGAAAAATCTAGGTGACATGAGGCAGTACAAAAATCTCAGAAAGCCCTTTCCTCAGTGATATAGGAAAAAAAAATATAGAACATTACAGTGCGAAAATAATGTCTGAAGTCCTTCTATAGCATTCCATCTTGGGCTCTCCAGGAATCCCAGCTCCTTCTTCTACGTTTGTTTTTCTCATCCCACCCTTATGTAATGCTAGTCCCTTCCCTCCGAATAGGACTGAAGAAGGAACTGAGCAGTCAGTACTTAAAGATTTGAGGGCTATGACCCTTTCAGTATTCTACAGTTAGTTACTGTTACTAAAATAATGAGATAAACCTATGTGGCCCAGAGGCACGTGCTCTTGGCAGTACTTGGGCCCTTACACAGCAGCTGCCTTCTAGCAGATGGAGGCCTGGGCACACTGGTCTCTGGCCTCCCCAAGTGTCTAGGTGGTGAAGCATGTTTCTAAGCATGTCAGTGCCTATGACATCCAAGTACATGCAGATTCCTACTTACCACTCGCAGTCTCTGGTTACTCGTTCTAGCAATGAGCCTTCCTTCCAACATAATATTGTCCATGGTTGCAACCCTACCAGGGGAGGCAAGAAGAAGCTTCCTGACACTGGGCTGATTATTATGGTGGCCTTGGAAGGACTTGCTCCTGGAGTTTGCTTCCTGTGGAACACTCCTTGCAGTAGGGTCCAGATCATCAGGGACTTCAGCCCATCCCTTTGACCTCAACTCCCAACCCCACCAATGCAGTCACTCCTATTGCAGGTGCTCTGAGGCTCCGGCAGCCTACGCCTTTGGTCGCCTCTGCAGTGAGCACACCATGCCCAGGTTGGGGAGGAGGGAAGCACTGAAGTTCTGCGGCCTGGAGGTCACAAGATCTCCAATTCAGGATTTACTTCAGAGATGGCCAAGGAAAATAAAGGATGCACCCACTAGGGAACTAGAGAAATTAGAGGTGATTTGTGTGACTTTTCTCTTTGCAAGATTTGAAAGCTTAGGGGAAAATCTGAATGTGTCTTACAGGCCAACTCCCCTAGCTTAGCAAGTTAGAATAATGAGAACTCGCCTGCTTCTATATTTAACTGTGGCACCACCTACGCGTCCCTTTCACAGATGTGCAGCGAGGATTAATCAGTTGATGTTTATAAAAAGATCAGAAAAAAGAAATCATTACTCATAAATGCTAAATAATGCTAATGATTTGGGTAATAATATCATGATAAAATAAAAAATACGATGAATTTGCTGCGGGTATCAATAATGCCCTTCCGGGCTGCATGTGTGCCACAACAATGAAAGCTCCTGAAGTATGGGGCCACACTTTGGAGCTGTCTGAAAGGACATGATGCAGCTGAGTTTAGGATGTCACTCAAGACTCCTTGCTTTCCAGGAATTATGAAATGTGCACTGAGATGGTGCAGGAAGTCTGCTTTGCTGATGTCTTTAAGATGGTCCAATAGGCTTCTCGGGTAACCAATAAAGCAGAGCAGCGTGCTTGACTTTCACACACCTTACATTTTATGTTAGAAACTTGGGGTTTATTTACACTTATAGCATACTTTTTATACTGAGGCCTCAAATCATCACACATGCATGAGTAATGATTTTATTAATGTCAGTATAAACAAATAGACAATTGATAAATTTTCCAATTGTTCTTCTTTTTGTAAGACCTTAGCTTTAATATTATAGCAAGTTCCAGGAACAATATTTATTAAACAACAGGTAACAAATATGTATGCATTACTATAAAATTTATATTATAACAAAGTTTTAAAATATAAGCCCACCACTCCAAATTGAAATAAGCTTACTATTTACGAAGTTCTTTGGCATACTTACCTGGCAATCATTCCCATATGCTCCAGAAAATAGGCAGGCAAATGTCAATTCCTGTCTTACTAATAAAGCACTAAAAAAGCTGGGTGTCAGGTCATTTGCCACAGCCATCATGTCTGTCCCTTACATATAAACTGTACAGTTACAAAAATTAGTGGCAAATTACTTGAAGCAGCTGCAGAGTGAACAAATACACACAAATAAGTGAATTATCTGCACATTTGTCTACGTGTGAACTGAAATACTTTCTATTTCTAAATTGAAGTCTTGTTTTATCTTATTTTAAACTGCACTCATGTACACCAGAGAACTGAGATATAAAATGCCACACATGGGGAGCTAAAATACAGAAGGCTTCTCTCTAGCTGAAGGCAGAAAGCATGACCCTGAAAGCACAAGTGTGTCCTCCAGCACTGCTAGAATAATAGGAAGCCATGGACTGCTCTAGCTGTCAGGGATTGAGGATTAGCCACATTTTGGGGGCATGTATCAAGGGAAGCAAGCTATCAAAGAGTGAACTGATCTTTAGTCTTCTAAATAGAACACTTGCAAAACAAGCCTATCCCCTAAGAGTTCATTGGCCTAATTAAGATATTTTGAACCTTATCAAAATGTTAATTACTTTGCACAAACAGAGCAAACATATAGATGTCACATTCTATGAATGTTTTTTTCAATTGCAGCCTTGAGAAGATAAATAGAAATTAAAATAGCAGGTCATTAAGTAGCCTGCCCATCTCTCTTCTCACTTGTTCTCATGGGTGTTCAACCTTCACTGACCATTTTGTGTTTTTTTTTTTTTTTTTTTTTTTTTGGCAATCATTATTTAGGACATTCTGATACCTATTACTAATATTTTGTTGAATACCTACTCAGGTCAAGTACTTTTTCTCTGGCCCTATATTTAACTTGCCAATAAAGTTACACAAGTGACATTAGAATTTACATTTTATGTGCATTTATACTGAGAGAGGCAAAGAATTTGCTCTAAGTTACATAGCTGACCAAGTTGAGTTAGGTTCAGGCCCCTCTGCCTCTGAGGAACACATGTTCTTTTCTCTTTATACCATCTTAGTACTTAGCAGAGGTGTACTGATAAAGCAGGTCTACTAGGTCAGTACTCACTCTGAAATGTGCCTCAGACCTGGATGGCTTCATTGTGAACACAAGAGGATTCTCTTTGCTTCTTCACTTCCAGGTAACTCAACAATGCTTGTCAGTCTGTACCTCTGTTACTTTTTTCTCCCTATAGGAGAGAGAGAGAGAGACAGACAGACAGACAGAGACAGTAGGTATTATACCTTGGAAATGTGTTCACAGAAATGCTTCTCTTGTCATGAGTTTCAGCGAATGTTCATTTAGGGCTGTTACCTGCTACAGACCAAAGCCATAACTGTGCATAGCTCCTGTGCACACCATCTCCACAGCTCAGAAGAGCAGTGGATTTTCATCTCATGAGCACATTTGTATGTTGCTCTGGTTCGCATCTAGATGTGCCCAAAGCCTCATCTACACAGACACGGGGCTTCTAGGAGGTGCTTGGGTCAGGGGCTGTACTACTCATCTCTGCATTAGTCTACTGGTGAGTTTATACTAAATGTGATTTTGGAGTTGAAGTCTAGTGGGAAAATATGTTATTGAGAACGCTTCCTTCTGCCATGGCCTGAGCTCTTTTGCATTTGCCATGCCACTCTGCCAAATATGGACTGAAATTTCTCTAAACTGTGAGCCAAAATAAGCCTCTCCTCCTTGATCTCGTGGCTGTCTGGTATTTTGTCCCAGCAACAAGAAAGTAACTGAAATAAATGTTTCCACTTCTCTCCATGAATAAAATTTTCTCCCTATCTTTTGGAGGTCATTGGACACTCCTCTTTTCTTCTCTCCTTCATTAGTGGCTACTCATAAAGTGTAATATAACCTTGTTGCATAACATACACTACCCAAGGAGAGTCCCATGAAAACCTAAGTGGTCTTCTGCCCTGTGTGTTCCTTGAACAACCACGCCAAGCAGGGGGGTGTACTCTAGTACTTATTTATTTGGGATATGATACATACAGTAGAAATTTGTTGAATCAATGTGTAAGCATCCTCAGAGCCCCTGTAAAAGATATCACAGGAGCCACGCATCACCCACGGCCTTCCTCAGAGTTTATTTCCTTCTCTTTTACATACAGTTCTAATAAGCTTTAGAATTTGCTTTTCTCATTCTGCAACAACAAGCAGAAACATCGAAAAGATACCCAGGTGGAGCGCACCTGTAATCCAGGTACTTGGGAGGCTAAAGACAGGAAGATCACTACAAGTCTGATCTACATAATGAGACCGTGTAGACCCTGTACTAAATACATAAAAAAGACACTCAGCATTTGGAGGCAGATTTATTTGTGAAGTACCAGGTTTTCACTCCACTGGATCCCCAGGGGTCTTAGGCTTTTGGACTGGATTATTTTGCCTTGTCCTTGGCAGCTTTCCAAACAGCAGCAGGAGGCAGTTTGCTATGCAGATCATCTCTGCAAGAGAGTTTTGGCCAAAATAGTTTTGTCCAAGGTGACCACAGCTTGTCTAGCCTGCAGGACGTTATTTCTACCACAGCTCCTTCTATCTGTAAGCACAGTGTGCTCAGTATCAGTCAAGGGTCCTGTTTTAGAACACTTAATTCCAGGATAGCATGTGGCACCTGGACAGTTAGGTCTTAGTCGAAGGTGAGATTGTTATCATTCTTGATCAGAATGACAGTGGCTGTCAGAGCATAGAGAGAAAGTGGGGAGCAGCCCTTCTAGGCCACTGAGTGCTCACAGGGACTGGCAGGCTAAGTAACCATACAGAAAGTAGAAGCTCCAAAACATTTGCTAAGTTTCTTTCTTGTTACCAGACTCTGTCATATTGTAGCAGAGTCTTTCTGTAGGCAATATATGCAAAGGGCAATGCCAGTGACATTGGTAGCATGCAGATCTTGAACTGGCTTTACAGGCAGGAGAGGGGTATTGTGTGGCACAGGTGTGGGGGGGTGCTTTGGGATAGAGCTCAATCGCCAAAGCCTTGTGTGCTTATTTTGATGATCAGGATGGCTTTCTTGCCATGCAGGACACAGGTGAGGAGCCAAGGCAGGAGAGTTTTTAGCCCCCTATGGCTGTTGAATCCAAATGAGCTGGCCTTTTCTCTCAGGATTTTCCCAGGTGAAAGGGCTTATAGGAGTAGTTCACAAGCAGAAGACATCTTTTCCACATTGCAGACAGCAGGGAGATCTTGCTCAAGGTGCTTTACAGTCTGTCAGACTGATGTGGGGCTGGGTGCCTGTTTGTCTTAGAAGTCAGAGTTGAATATTCAGTGTGCAGTGAGAGTGAGGCTGACTGGCTTGGCGCAAAGCAGCTGCCTTCCCAGGCTGGAAGTTTGTGCCTGGCAGAAGAGCTTAGAGTTAGGAGTCCCGGTTGCCCCAGTGGTGGTAACTTTTTGAGAGCAGAAACTTTCTGAAGACAGAGTTCATGCCTTTGTTTTCCAGAAGAGTCATAGGTTCTGTCCAACTTTTGCAAAGACTGCGGGCTTCCAGGGGCCCAGTTTGATAGAGCTTGGTCTGTCCTACCTATTCAGGCCTGACACAGTGCAGCTCATTTGTTGAGGCTGACAGTCCATTGTTTGTTCTTAAGTCAAAATATGGACCTCAGAACAGACTGCTTACAGTCATCTTGGGTGGATGCGAGATGATGCCGTTGGACCAGGAGAGGTGTGTATGTCGGGGGGACCTCTACTGCCAAGTGCAGGCAATGAACTGGACCTGGTTCAACTGGCTAGAAGTAGACAAGTCAGGAGTGTGGAGTGAAGCTGTAGGTGTTGGCAGTAGTTGCAGCAGCTAATAAGGGGTCCAAAGCAGAATTCTCAGGAAGAATGAGCCTCAAGCCTCGATTCACTTTTTTTTTTTTTTTTTTTTTTTTTTTTTTTGAGATACAATGAACAGTTTAGTTTCATTTTTAACTTGGCAAAAGCTTCTTCTATAGTTAGGGACTGTGCATTTTAACTTATTAGTTCCTAGTCCACCTTCCTACAGTAGATGATATATATCCTTGAACAATGGCACAACAAAGAGCAGGTGCCCCTTAGACAGAGACCATTCTGATGCCACCTGGATACACCGCTGGCAGGAACTGAGGCATGATGTAGCTAAAGGGGGTGTGATGCCTGTGCCACACGCTATGCCAATTGCTCAATCAACCACCTCCACCAGTGCTTCCCAGTCTCAGTACAAGGACAGAGCACCTATTACTGACATGCCCATTCCACTCACAATCATTCAGCCGGTTCTCAAAGGTTGAACATCCCGTCCCTCTTTCCCTTAACTTACAAGAGGAGGTAAAACTTTTCTCTTATTGAGATGGACTGACAGACAGACTGACTAGAGTGGCCCAAGGGGCCTCACCAGAAGCACACAGGTGGGCAGGCAGATAGGCGTGCAGACAGACAGACTGATAGACCAGTTGTATCATCCTCCCTTTGGGGTCTGATGTGAGCCTCTTATTTTTTTTTTCTCTGTAATCAGTATATTAAGACATTCATATATTGTAACAATTGCTTTAATTCTAACACCAGGAATAAGCATGTGAACATATGACTCTTTTAACATACAAATAAAGCCATTCATCATAATTGTTATCCTATTACCATTAAATTACAGTTACTTTGGAGCATTAAGCCAAATGGGTTAAAGTAAGCCTGTAACATACCTATGCAACACCTTCTTATATGACACATGCAAATTACCTTTCCACGTAGTCTCGTTACTTTAGTTTCAAAGTTCTGAAAGCTCTGAAGTCACAACTCAAGGGCTTATCATAGTCCAAAGAGAAAGGAAAAGCAATGTAACTGGAGTGGTCAACAGATTATATATATACATATATACATGTATCATTTCTATCACTGTTATCACAGGATAAATTATATTTTGTGCCACTGTATTAGTCACTTTTTGCTCATTGCTGGGACAAATACCCAACACTCAAAATGAAGGAAGGAAAGGTTTATTTAGCTCACAGTTCGTAGAGGTTTCAGTCCATATTCGGCTAGCCCAAAGCTGAGTGGAGCAGGGCGGAGAGCATCCAGTTCATGGCGGCGGAACAGCAACAAAATGGTGGCAGAGACAGCCAACCAAACAGGGCAGAGCAGCAGCACCAGCTCGAGCTCCAGTCTGTCTCTCTGTCTCTCTTTATATTACATTCAGGCTCTCTGCCTTAGCTCCCGCCCTAGACTACACCCATAATCCCGGAAGTACTTCCACACATAATCCCATCAGTACTAAAACCTATAATCCCAGGGATCATGGATCAAGTCTCAAACTCTAGCAGTCCCCGCCCAATGACTCCATGAGGCTTTGGGGGGACAACTAGACATAAACCATAACAGCCACCTTCAATGAACAGTTGAGACAGTAGAATTCAGAGGCATCACAATGAGTTCCTCTTAATACAAATACCCATAGACCGACCACCACTTCCACAGACTGTTTCCCTTTTCTGACTGCCAGTTAAATACAGTTTTAATCTATAGCTTAACAATGAAAAGTCATACACTAAAGTCAACACATATATCTAGCATTTCAGTTTAAGCTTGTCCATGTATACAACTGAAATCAATTACAAGGCATGGCCTTATAGACACCAGGGTTAGGCACTTTTTATGGGCATGAAACTTCATCTTGCACACTGAGGCTATCACACATACAGCTCAAAGTTGGAGCTTTTGTATTTGCGTTTATCTTCATTTAGCTTTTAGAATACTACAATAGTTGAATATTGAAACAAAACAGTGGTGAGTATATGATGATTCTAGTCCACACACTCAGTGCTGCACACACTATGCTAGTGGTGAGCATTATTCCCTGGCTCCACTGAGAGGTCTGACACTGAGCACCACCTCTGCAATGATGTCCATCGTCCTCGTAGGCTTCTCCATTATAATGGTGCTGTCTTTCCTGATTTGGGTCGAAGTCCACCAGTTCTACCTGATCCATTTCATCAGTCCCTTCTACTTGCTTCCTCTCAGGTAAGAGTTTTTCTAGCAATGAGTAGTTATCAGGAGAGGGAAAGCCATTTTCAGGAAAGTTCACCTTAATTTCAATGATTAGATGACCCTTTTCATATGGTCTATGGCAAATTGGCATGCCTTCACTTAGCATACACTTGGTGTCTCCATGCTTGGCAATTTGACCTGGTGAGAAGTGATGACTGTCATTTGGTTGTCAAAAATGGACATAATCTTTTGGAATCCACATTGTTCTTCCACTAACTGTATATCCATCCATACACATGAAAAGATCTAGTCAAGTAAAAAACAGCATGGTCCTTCTTACCTAACATAATGATAATATCTCCTGGCTCCATCCCTGGTTCTTGGTCTCCTTCACCATGGAATGTTAGCTTCTAGCCATCTTTCATGTCTTTGCCAATATGAACTTCTAGAATCTTCTTTTCTCCATCTTCCTTTCCGTTGCAGCTCTCACATCTGTCTTTAGGGCTGATGCATTCTCCATGGCACTGGCACTCCATGCACATGGACTGAATTTGCTGAACCATTCCAGGTCCTATCTGATGAATTCTTACTTGCGTTCCAGTACCTCAGCAGTTGGGGCAGCACTCCACAGGGCCTTCCTTATCACGCCGGCTTCACATTTGTCACAAATCACATTGTTTTGCAGAGCCAGTTTCCTTGAGGCACCATTATATAAATCTTCTAAGGCAACCGAGAGCTGGTACACCATATTTTTACCTCTTCTTTCTCTCTACATCCTTCCTCCTCCAAAAAGCATATCAAAGATACCCATGGGGAGTAAAAGCCACCACCTGCTCCAAACTTCTTAAATGCCTGTTCTCCTCCTCTGTCATGTAATTCCCTTTTCTTGGCATCAGAGAGAACTTTATAAGCTCAGGAAATCTGTTCAAATGTTTCACGTTCATTTAGATTCTTACCAGGACGGTATTTCAAAGCTAGTTTCCTATAAGCCTTTTTTAGTTCTTGGGTGGTACTGGGTTTGGCCCCCCAAAATATTGTAATAAGTCATTTTTTCCATTTTCTACAGGCTGTGAGCAGGCTGGGCCATGGTGGAGTAAACAGGAAGGATCGCATAGCCATGTACAGGTCAAACAGCCACCACTCCTCCACCTCTCAGCATATTCTGGAAAGTTCCCTGATATGAGCCTCTTAAGTGGGGATCCAGAAATCCTCTTCCAGGCCTCCAAGGGGATATGAGAAGTTTCAAGGGCATGCTTTCTCATCAGGACCTGAAGAGATCCTTGCTCTATCTGTGAGGGTCACAACTGCTGACTAAAGAGGTCAAAACAGCGGGTCTTCCTAGCCAATGCACAGCAAACAGAAACAGCAAAATGACAGTGCTTGGAGGTAGATTTATTTATGTCAACTGAAGTGAATCACTCCCAGGATACCAGGTTCTGATCTCTGATGGCCTGGAGCCTACATTGGTTAAATAAGCAGGAAGTACAAAGGCAGAATGGCTTGTCAGTTGGGGATTGGTTAATATAATGTGCATCATAGTGACCAGCTAAGCATCATAGTTACCAGATCTTTCTAAGAGACCAGAAGCAACCAAAATAAGCCCTAGAATAGGCACAAGAACTATTACCTGGACACCTAAGAAACTGAAGTGTATTGGCTGGGGGACAGAACGAGGGGGTGGATATCTGTTGCAATTTCATTGTTTGAAAAACCACAAATTGGAAGGGAGATATATTTTCATTTATAAGTATGCAAGCATCGGTGAGAAAGAACTCTCAAAACATAACAAAAAAAGGCACAACATGTAAAAATGAATTAACTACCATTTCAAAAGCATTGGGGAAAATCAACTTGAATCATCAGGGGTCCATAAGGGACAGATGTTCTGTGTGGTCTAAGAATTAACATCCCTAATGGAGCCAGGCTCTTGCAGTGGTTTAAAGGTGGCTCTTGCTCTGTTCTTTAAGAGGGAGGAAGGGTGTGATCACCGAAGGAAAAAGGGTAAAAATTTCAAAGTGCTGCACTAGGAATGGTGTTTGTATTATTCAAAAGTAAAGTATGGGGAATCTTCTTTATTTCCCTCATTTTCTCACTGAAAGAAATGACTTTGAAACCTGCACTGTCCTGACAGAAGGCTAGGCCAGCAGAAATTCAGCCTTCATGCCTGTTTCCATCCACACTAGCTGCTCGTCCTCCGTGGGCAGTCATTAGGAGAGAAAAAGCCATCATCACTAGGGACTTCAAACACAGCTTCTCACCATGGTTTGGCTTTCTACTGCATTGCAGGCATTTTCTCTAACCCTCAACATAAATTATTTATATGGTAAAAAAGGATCACTTCCTTTGCCCATGAAAATAATAAAAGAAAGCATAAAATTAATAGGTATACTTTGCAATGCCTGCATCATTTATTCACAGCTACTCTTTCCCTAATATTGACACTAATAGACAATGCATATAGCTATAGCAACACGTGCTATGGCTTTGCATTTCACATTCTTTACACTGAGCGAAATGTACATTATCTTAGTTACAATTTGCAAACTAGAAGGTCCAGGCAATTGCCATACGCCTCTTATAGATGAGGAAACCACTACCTACAGTTCCATATAACTTCCCCAAAGTCACACATCTACAATTATGATCTTTCATGGCTCCACATCTGATGAGAATTTACACAGACTCCAAGGCACATAGTAACAATCACTGGTTTTACTTTGTGCGTGTGACGCTGGTCAGAACTCATGGCCTGACAAAACTATGGGTCAAACTATCGGCTGCACCTGGGTAGGAAGTGATGTTCTTTGAAAACCACATCTCAATTTAGACAGATGAACCAGTGAAAATTTTCCTAATGTGAGCACCAGTGCAGATACCATGATGAGCATCAGGGACATAATTTTGCTTAGGAAAATAGTCTGTTGAATATGAGAAGTTGACAGCAAAGTTGAGTAGGCTGGGGAAAGCATGCATGAGGATGAGGATGCTCCTGATGTGGTAGGTGTGATGTCAGCTCTGCATGGGTACCCAGGTTACACAGAAGGGCTGCTGAATTCAGCCTGTGTGGCCAGACAGGCTTCCTGGAGGAGGCAGTAGATGAGGGAAGTTCATAAGTTAAGCTCCCCAGTGGAGAAGCAATGGCTATAATTAAGACACACTGACTACTATGGTATACTAGGGAGGGATTCCACCATGCCTTAAGAAGAAAAGATACCAGAAGAGCTATAAGGCACCCTTCTAGGAGGACAGGGCCAACAGGACTTGAATTACCATTTGATGGTCCAGGGCTTTGCACTGTGGCCTGAGCAAATTTTTTCTCTTTTTCTTATTTTTTGTTGTTTTGAGCACTAGGAACTGAATCGAAGGCCTTTCCAAAGAGCTATGTTAGTGACTCTTTTTAAAATTATTTTTTATTTTGAGACTGGGTCATGTTAAGTTAATGCCATCATTAACTTATTGTGTTAACTTGAATAAGAACGTCCAGCTAAACTGGATCACCATGGTTCTAGGTGCAGCTGGGGTACTGAAGATTTGCTAGGATTTGCTACATGTGAGTGATAGCAACCAATGGGCTTGCAACCTGAATGATATAAAGGGGAAATGAAAGAGTCTGCTTCTGGTTTCTCAAAATACCTCCTGTCTTCACCTTCACCTTGGATGTTATCACCTGGCCTCCAGCACAGACCCTGCAGCACCATGTATGGGGTCAAAAGGGGTGCCACAGTGAGCTCCAAGCTGGCCTCTGGATCCCTCCAATCTCCAGCACAGAGAGGCATCTTGCTCTTTACCACACCTGACTCTGTGGGCTGCCATTGGGATCCAACCTTGTAAATTCCTGTATATTTGAATATCTTGGGTTAAATCTGCTTCTGTAGTAAGCGTGGCCTAATACAATCACTGCATCTAGCAGCTGGTGCTAGATCTCTGTCTGTGACTTACAGAGTGCCAAAATTAGAGGTATGTGACACCATATCTGGCTTGGCCTCTAGTATCTTGACCTTAGCATTGTAAGTGTTGGAGTTTAGGGGCTGGGGATTTGACTCAATGGTTGAATTTTTGCCTAGCAAGCTGGAGGGCCTGAGTTCGGTCCGCAGCACCAAAAACAAAAAATATACGTCCCCTGTAAGCATTTGAGTCTAGATAATTCCCTGCATTAGGAAGATTTTCTATACATTATCTGATTTTTGTCATCTCCCTGGGCAACTCTTACTACGTCCTCAGAGCAAGACCTCTTCCCACAGTGACAATAAAGAATCATTAAGCATTGTCTAACATTCCCTTGAAGGTAAGATATTCTGCACTGACAACTGTCCCTTTAGCTCATGGGTGATTTATACTGACTACTTTGCAGGTTAGGTTTAAGGCAACGGGCACTCCTTTTTCAAACTCTTCTGTGAGCTATGAAGACAAGGAATTTCAGAGAAAGAGGTGCAGAGACAAATACACCCTACTAGCCCACTGCTGCTCTAAGCCACAGTGTGGTTAGTAATAGGTTTACTTTAAAAAGTAGATGAGAGAGATGTTACGAAGGCTAAAAAAAATGGTAGAGCTTGTTGATTGGATGTTAGTAGGGAACTGGAACTAAGTGCCTGCTTAGACAAGTGCAAGGGCTGGTATTCAGTTCCCAGCACCACATAATGCTCCAGTCCTGACCCTGGACATGCTGAGCTGGCAATCAAGTCCACATGTGGTGGCGCACAGCTGTAATCCCACCACTGGGGAGGCCGAAAACAAGAGGAACTCTATAAGTCAGAGCTGTACAGTGAGGCTCTGTACCAAAAATACATACATACATACATACATACATACATACATACATACACACATAAATGGAACTGGAGACAAAGTTGTAGTTAGAAGAATTGAGGATAGCATTGAGAACTCCATGCTCCACAGCTGGAAAATTGGGGAAATGTTGTTCACTAAGGCAAAGTGTGTATGAGAAAGATCAGATTTAATGGAATAGTTAGTAAACTCTGACCCAGAAAGTTGTCCCAGAAAGTTTCTGCAGCATTTCAGAGGTTTGAAGATGCTCTGTAACTTAACATGTTCAAAGCCTTGGGTAATTCTTGCTGGATACAGGCCATCTTTCACCCCAGAGATACTTACTAAATATGTAGTAGCACCCTGCTGTTTATAGACACGAGAATCAGTGCTTTCCATCACACATTTAAAAAAAAAATCTTCTAACTTCCGATAGAGAGGCTTAATGTCAGCTACAGCTGGGTCCTAGAGAGGAAGAGGGCTTATTCCAGGAAGTACTGCTACAGTGAAATGAAAGGATGAATCAAATTCCACTGGGAGCAACAGCAGTCTTGGATTCTATCAATCTTTATTCTGGGGCACCATCTACCCAGCTTTCCCTCAGACTATACCACATGTACTCATCTTTCACCTGAATGAGTTTTACCACATTTTAACTGTGCTTGTATTTGTTCTCATAAAGTATTGCAATTTCATTATCTTAATTATAATTCATGATTGTTCATTGAGTTTTTTTAATCAGTTAATTTGGTCACATCCTTTGCCTAGAGGTGTGACTATGAGTTTGCAACTCTAATCAGTGCCAAACTCTGCCTGTACCAAACAGGTGCTTATTAAATTATTGACAATTATATGCAATAACATTTTTGAGTGGATAAATAGCTGATTGAGGTCATGGGTAATAATTACAAAGCACAAAATGGTAGGTTCTTTGATAAATGATCTCCATCAAATGAGACGGGAGAAGTAGAATTTTGATTAAAGGTTGACTGGCATTGAAATGAAGAAGGCCCTCACTATTATCTCTGGGATTTGGACTTTCCTCCCTTCATGGTAGTTATACAGCCACCCATACACTTGAATCAAGAAAGAGGCCACTTTTGAGTGAACAGTTTCCCATCTAATTCATGGCATATGGGTATCATGGTACCATGGCATCAAGACATTACGGTACTGATGACTTTTTTGAAACAACTCCTAACATTTAATGTCAAATAGTTTTGAAAATGACATTTAATTTTAACTTAGGAAATAATGCAAGTTATGAAAACAAGTGAATTTTGTCTTTATAGGTAATAACACTTCTGTTATGCTTGTTGAAAATTAATCCCCAGAAGAAAACTGGGGAGATAAATTTTTTTGGTAAAAACACTTCAGCCTCAGAAAAAAATTATGACTCATTTTTGCTGTGGGATGCTGCACAATTTTTTTTTTCTGTGGTAAATGCTGCACGATTTTTCATGTTTACTTCTATGATGCATGTACATGTAAATGTTCACAGTTTCATAAATCAAGGCATTGAATCTTCATCAACTTTCTCCAAAATATCTCTTGATTATTTGACTTTGATACAATTTTCTTTGAAAGAGCCCATTATACCATCAAGCTATGATATGTTTGGAGAGCTAAAGTGACAATTGGTCACAGCCAGTTCCTTTTTGTAAATATCTTTGTGTGAGATTTAAATAATTTTTGAATTTATTTATACTGGTTCCTGGAAGCTCTGTGGCTGGCCCTGAACTCATTATGTAGCCAAGGCTGGCCTCAAATTCATGATTGTCACCTTCTCCAGTGCTGGGATAAGAAGTGTGAACCACTTGGCCTGACTTTACAGTTGCTTTTTCAAAATAATTTTGATTTTCATTCATTTTATTGTTTTAGCCTGTGTTAATCTCTGGCTCAGTGGAAATGAAGAAGCCATCAAATGAAACAGTGACAAATCATTGATAAGTAGTTGGTTCAGTAATGAATATCATTCTGCTTCGATGGCTGGCTTCTCTATCAAGCTGTCTCCCAGGTCTGGGTTAAAGGACATGGCACTTACTCTTCTTGGTTGCAGGCCTTAGTACTACAACTTTCTAGCCCCTTCCATCCTTCCTGCATCTTCCAGATTTCTTTTCTCTATCTTTGCTGTTTTTCTGTCAGAAATGCCCTAATCTATTTCTCAAATGTTATTTATTCCTTAGAGTTTCTCCTAATCCATATAATCAGATATATATTCATTTTCTTGTTCTTTTACTGTTTTATTCTTATTCCCCTTTTAACCTCTGTGTAATAGTATCAAATACAAATCCTTTAATGTGGTATAAAGGAAGCTATATTTGTTCCATGTGGCTGACCTTTTTCAATTTCTGTCTGATTTTGATACTCAAATAAAAGGCTAACTCTACTTAGTGCTCTCCTAAAACTGCTGCTACTTGCCTCTATGTCTTGTCCACTCATAAATTAACATAGATCATCTATATATTTGCAAAGTAACATAGTCACTCACACATGCATATATATATATATATATATGTATATATACATATACATATACATATACACACACACTCACACACAAATCTTGTAGTATTTTTGGTAACTTAATAATTCTCAATATTCTTCATAGGACATCTTTTTCGATGTTTCTCTATCACCATCTGATTGGGGGCTCTAAAACTCACACCTCCCTTAATAATTCCTTGAACCTTATCCTTTATGAAAAATATAATGAAACAGTATATTTGCTATATGTCAGTCTTTTCAACCAGGCTTGTAAGTTTCTTGGGGGGAAATTTCAGGTCATATTTTTCTTCAAGTGTCATCTCTAGTTGAAATCCTATGTAGCAGGTAATTACAAAGTATTAATTTATTTAAGTAAGGACTCTATATGGGCTTTTTAAAATTCCAATCATGTTGATGTAATTACACTAAATTGCAAACTCCTAAAAGCCACTAAATGTACTCAATTAAGATGTAGCTTAGTAATCAATAACTGTAGGTTAGGAAATTCCATGCAAGGTGCCATGCAGTTTTTACCCTGTCACGTTCTTATCTCAAATTGCCTTTATGATCTTGGGAAGATCATTATCCACAACAGGAAAGACCTGCACTCTTGCACCCACGAGGACTATCTTTGTGTGAGTCACTGAATGGCACATCACACATCGAACAAGACATTTCCTTTTTGATCATTCAAAATTTGTTAATTATCCATAAAATAGAGGTTTTAAAAATCCCATATTGTACTTTGTTCAGGAGTAATCTGTTAAATCCAGCTATTAATTTGGTTATCACCTTACTTCACTGATTAAACAGATAGTGCCATGAATTTCAGATGTTTATTGCACTATGTTTTACTTTGGACCATATAGGTCCACAGTTTTTCAAGTGCTTGGAGCTATTTTCATCAGATTATTCTGCCAAAATAGTCAAGTGTTACTAAAATGTAGAAAGTTTATAGTTCCTCATTATGGAGTGGTATAAAAAAACAGACATGAGTACTTCAAATCAAAGGCAGTGTAGAACAGAAATCCATCATGAGACCTCCAGGAAAGGCCAGATCTTAGTGTGGAAAGATACCTATCATGAGACTGTCATTTCTTTCATGTGTTCATATTTACAATGAAATTTTGGAAAGGCTGAGATTTCTGTCATTGCTGCACCAGTTAGAGACACAACTCTATTGTGTATGATGAGTGAAGACTCCAACCTTGAAGCACCAGCACTATAAAAATTAGAGCTCAGTTTGTGCTTTCAGTTGGAAGAAAAGTAATGCATACAGTTTCAAGTTAGCATGCAAATTCATGGTCATTATTTAGCTCAAAGCATGTGATTTTCAGGGAGTTAAACAAATTCACCAGAGAGAAATTTGACATCACAAAAGAAGCAATATCAAGAGCAAGAAGTTTTGACTGCTGGAGGGACTTTAGAAGAGGTAAGATGATGTCCCAGGTGATGTACAGTCATCCTATCATGTCGAGACCAAGGGAAATGCTGAAAAGGTCAGCACTTGGGCCAATTCAAGTACATGATTAACTGTGAGAATGATAGCTGAAGAGTTAAATTTAGACCAAGAGACAGATGCTCACGTTCTGAAGGAAAACTTGAACACGAGGAAAGTTCCTATAAAGATTGTGCCAGGCGCTTTGAGTGATGAACAGAAACAGCAGAGTCTTGACATTTGTTCTGATCTTTCAGAGGGAGCTGGATAAAATAGTGCTTTGTGAAGGAATACATAGCTAGGAGGGGCCAACGAGGCAGAGAACTCTGACTACACAGATGAGTGTCTAAGTTGAGCACATCAGCCTTCTCACTACACCCTTAAAGGTACTTTTATTGAGTTATAGTTTATTTAACCAATACACACTAACAAAGCACATGTCAAGAACACAGAATTGCACTAAGAATTGTGAAGTTATAAATATGAAATAATTTTGTCCCTTCTTCTGGCTCATAGGAATATGATAAAAGAAAGGAATGTTTTATCTCTCCTAAGAAACATTGAAATATATAAAGCAGAGAACAGGAAGTGCTTCATATTTCTTTCACATCTATGCCTGATTACAGATAGTATCAATATGTTCCATTAATATTGGTGGCATGCTCGATCTATTGTCAAATCAAATAGTGGGGCAGTGATTTGGAGAAATTCTGGAGGGACACTAGGAAGAGTGGCGCTGCCGGGGGGCGGGGGGGTTCTGCTTGAAAGAACACATGTCACTACACTGCTTCTCAAGTGTGTTGCTGCACATGCAGCAAATAATACAGTTATGAAATGTAAATTAATCTAAATCTTAGAGTGCTAAGGTTTCACTTTACTGGGAAAAGCCAAGGAAGCCATACAGGCTTTGAGGTGATTCCCAAGATGGAGCCCACCCACAGCTTCTCCAACTGACACTATCTCATGACTGGAAGGTGCATTACTCTCATCATTATAACCAGTTTCATCACTTATCTCACACTGAGTGCATTTACTCATTCAAAAAGCTCTTGAGTCCTCCACTGTGCCAGGAACTCTGATAGAGCTAAATTTACACATCCATTTTGTCAAATGTATATAGATTGCTTAATTTTCATCAATGATCAGCAAATTAGTGGATTATGTACTGACACATTTGAACTTAAAGGTTTATTTATTTTAACCATCCACATTAAGGAAACATTATAAAGAGCTTTTAAAAGAAAACAAATAGCTATGAAAATAAAGGAGTAGAAAGACCTCTGATTTATCATTTGGCCAGGCTCAAAACACATTGTCTCATGAACCCGAAGCCCTAATGAAGACAGGTCCAATGTACTAAATAAGTACACATTATATTTAATTAACTTAGATAGAACTGTACTTTCCTGATGGCTTGCTCTCTTTTGGATGACAATTGTTTGTGTGTATATACATGCCTGTGACAACCAGGAAGTGATATTTTAGGTGTTAATGGCAAAATGAATAAATTCTATTGTGAGTACAAGTGGCAAAAATTAACATCTTGACACTGCCTTACACATTCGTTCTCATATAGAGCACAACATCATTAAGAAAGTTACTGTCGCATTGGTTCAGCCTATATGTATTGAGGAATTCTTATAAATGTAGAATGTACTAAATATATAGTGATCTGAATAAAAAAGTTATTAGATGTATCCAAGAGGAAAATATAAATGAGGAAATAGAAGAACCATCCTGAGGGGACCTGACTAACCTTGTCAGATACAAAAGTTACATATTTTTTATAACATAGTCTTGCTTTATCTTGGTCTTAACCATCCAGCAGAAAAGTCTAATCATGAGGTATAAAAATGAAAGCTATATTAATATGCTGAGTTGTAAAAGGCTCAAGTCAACAGCCTCCCATAATGCCAGATGAGCTGATAATCCACTACTGTTATGTACTATTGGACTAAATATACAGCTACTTTATCTTTGTGCAATGAAAAGAAAGATCTGTACTAATGATAGTTAGATAAGAAATCATGTCTGCATCTTGTACTCTGAACAGCTATGATGAAAACATTATGAAATGTAATAGCTATGTAAATAATAATAAACATAAATTTAAAAAAGAAATAAAAGAACCATATAATTTACTGTGTTACATACTTTCAAATAAGCTGATCCTGAAGCTATCATGATAGTGTTAAGAATCATCCAGCAAAATATCTGATTTATGATTTGTAAAGGATACCCTCATTATGCCATGTTCAATTGACTACTTGAGGAACTTCCAAGAAAGAAAAACATTTAAATCTAGCAGTCCCAGCAAGCAAAGAACTCATATGGTATTCTAAATAAATAATTTGTATTCCATTAGGTTTTCCAATGAACTGTATCAATGAGCAAACAATAAGATTACAGAAGCTTTTCATTTTTTTTCAAAAATTTAACCATGGTCACTTCAGTAGGTGAACTATGGCCTTGAGCTGGAACGTATTAAAGCATAAGTTAAACAAAGCAATAATTTTATGAAATCTAGACCCTAAAGTCACCTCTTATTTTAGTTACATTTCTCATTGCTCAGACAAAGTACCTGACACCTAAAGTTGAAGGGAAAAGAAAAGGTTTATTTGACTCAGAGTGTGTAGAGGTTTCAGTCCACAATCAGCTGACACCAAGGCAGTGTAGCATGGCAGACAGGCATTGCAGAAGAGAATGGTTCATGGTACCCACAAGGAAGCATAGTGAATACAGACTGCTATAATTATGGCTGTGCCAAGCCTATCAGTGGACTGATTTAGTAATTGCACACCCTTGATCTAAGCATCACATACTCTAGATTTGGTTACCTTAAAAAAAAAAAAAAAAAAAAAAAACTTAAAACTGAATGAGTCTTTAAGGATACAGCTAGACACAAATCATAACAATTCTGGAGGTTGTGTTTATTTATTACCGAATATCTCAGGTTTCTTTAAGTACTTGATTTTAGTTTTTCAAGAGCTAAGGTGATAGGAATAAAGAGCTGTTATCCATGATAAGTGGCTGTAAGGATTCAAAAGCGTTTAACTTTGGAGAAATGCATAAAACATATGTAATAGCTAAAGTATGGTGGGACTTTTATTCTCATTCATTAGGAGTATTTTATGGTTATAATGACTCATTTGAATAAAACTGTCAACCAAGACCCCCACATTTATACTGGTAAGGATTATAAGATATTTTAGACTAATAATAGCTTCATGAAACATAAAAGGAAAAGCAACAGTTATTATTGAATACAAATTATGCAGAGTAGGGTATTTTATTATCACAATTTTGAGACATTTTCTTGGTACCAGGGATTAAACTCAGGACCTTGCTCTTACCAGGCAAGCACTCATTCTACTGAGCTATCTCGCTGGCCCTTTTCTTAGGACATTTTTAAGCCTTGTCATATACTTTGGTTGTATCCAATTCCCCTATAGTCCTGTCAAGGCCTTCTCTCCTCCCTCATCTTTCCCCTTCCTCTTCTTCAATAGCTTTCCTTCTACTTTCATGTTATACTATTCTTACATAAATTCCATATAGTAGGAAAATATGTGATACTTGTCTTTCTGTGTCTGGCTTATTTTATTTAATATGATGATCTACAGTTTCTTCTCTTTTCTTGAAATCACATGATTTTTTTCCTCTTTATGACTACATGATACTTTATTAAAAATAACTCTATTCATTTACGGACAGGAACATAGGACAATTCTACAAACTGGTAGTTATAAATTGCATTATGTTGTGTTGGGTACACAGGCATATTTATTGTATGCTGGCATTTACTTTTTCGGTTTTGATACTGAGAACTGGTACATCTGGATCTTACAACAGTTCTACTTGTAGCTTTCTAAAACTCTGCTATACCCTTTTCATATTAACTATACTAATTTACATTCCTACCAAAAGTGTGTAAGTACTCCCCACATACATCCTCCATCCTTTCAGTACTCTTGATAACCATTCCATCAGAGGTGAAAAAAAAATCTCAGTGTAGTTTTGATTTGCATTTCCCTGTTGGCTAGGACACTGAACACTTTTTCATATAATTATTGTCCATTCGTGCTTCTTTTGAAAGTGTCAAAAACAGAAATTTCTGTGCATAAAACTTTCAATACAAATAACCCTTACATTTATTTCCCAGTTTGTTCCTGGTATTCACACAGGTAGGTGGGAGCTCTATTACATTTGTATTACTTTCTACTTGGTTATGAAAGATGAGGAAGGTGGCTATGAAAGGTAATGGATAGAAAAAAATGTACAAAATAAGAAATAGAGGATAATTAGTATTAAAATATTACCTTTATTTAAAGAGACTGTATAAATTAGATTCCCTGTACTTAGGAAGTTTTTCCACCCAAATATGAATATATAGATCTGGATCAAAACACATATATAAGCATACAAATACAAAGATTATTTCTCATCTAAAAGAAAATAGAAACTAGAGTTTTTAGGTTTCCTGTATAAATACCTTCCACCACTGAAACCTTTAAAAAATAGGAGAATCTTAAAATGTGCCCTGAAAATTTCAGCAGTTACTGTCAAATATGGAGCATCACATATTCCTACCATGACATCTACTCTGACTTCTTACAAGCTTAAGTCCACACTTTCACTTTAAAAACACCTTTGTGATACAGAAAGAAAAACAAATACCTTTGCTCAGTCGGCTTGGACTCCAAGATGGGCTGGGCAGAAAAGACATCTAACTCCAAACACTACAGCAAGCTTTGGACATCTTCTATCAAACTGGAGAAACAAATTTATAGTTCATTCTAGGGAGCACATTCACTCTCATTCTTTATTATTCTTAAATCCACCTAACAAAGAGTCCTTTATCTAGACTATCTGTGACTGTAGATACTATATGTTTCAAGTTACTAGGATGTGAAGGACAGATTGTATGCTTAATAAGGATATTTTCTTGCTTGCTGATAATTACCTATGTTCAGTCCCTATAATTTTATTCATAGTGGGATCAACTCTCTGCCCATCAGAACCTCCCTCCAGCTGGCAAATAGGCCTGGTGTGCAGGACCAAACACCTGCCTGCTGGAACCTCCTCCATCCAAAAGGCCTAGTATAGAACTCTGAAGCAGAGTTACTGGCAGAAAGGATAGGGGTGAGACCCATCCAGGTAATCCAGGAGCAGAACATCTTGCCAAAGGAGCACAGCAGGATTGCTACAGCAGCCAGACCCAAGCCAGGCCCAGCTGGACTGGATGAGTTCAACTTGATAGATCAAGACCTGGTAAGCTGAGACATACTGATAGATCCAGGAGAGAGAGAGAGAGAGAGAGAGAGAGAGAGAGAGAGAGAGAGAGAGAGAGAGAGAGAGAGAGACAGAGACAGACAGAGACAGAGAGACAGAGAAACAGGTAACTGGGGTGAACTAATCTGCCTGGAAGACTCTAGGCACATCAAAAAGAGGTGATCAGATAGAACTAAGAGAAACTAATTTAATACGAATTCCCAATTTAATATCTGCTTAGCTATGCAGTCATAATGTTTGCTTTTATGGTGTAAAATGCAAATTCACTAGTTACAAAAGTTTGTCAAATGCTAAATATCATTACCCATTTTTAATGTTGCTAATTCTAATTCTGCAAATACGAAAGTATAGCTGCCTTAACCACATAATCTGACCTAGGTAAGGCTATCAGTAGGTGCTAAGGGTATAATGGCACAAAAGCTCTACACCAAAGGTCATATGAAATTGCTAAAATGATAAAAAAGGAGGCACAAAGTGCATTCTCAGACCCCAATCCCACCCAGAACAAATGCAAGAGATATTAGCATGGAAGAAATTGGAAATCACACACCTGAAATCTCTGAAATAAGAGCATCTGGAGTAAAGAAATAACAGCAGAAAGGTATAGAGGAAATCAGGTCAGAAATAATCTCTGAAGTAAAACAAAATGATAGCTATAATGGAAGAATTACTAAATGCTTCTAAAGAAGACACTGATAAAAACAGAGGAGAACAGAAAAATGATGAAATCTTTCCATGAGTAACAGAGAAAAGAAATAAAATGCAGGGAGCATATCAAAAGAGATGTACAGGAAATTAAAATGTTAGCCATAAGCTGGCAAACGACTTGAATGAAAGTGAAGAAAGACTTTCAGACAATGAAGGCACAATTGCAGCTAGTGAAAAGGAAAGAAAAGATCTCTTATTAAAAAAAAAAAAAAGGATGTGACACAGCCCTGACCTGCAGGCACATAGGTAGGACCGATCAGCCTATGCCAGCTGCACCACCATACAACTCCGCACCTGCCCACAGCCCACAACTGGTGAGCCTGTAGGCAGGAACACTATGCCTGCACCCTCACACCACTGGAACTTCTTCCTCACCCAGAACCCATCTCTGGCATCTGCTGTGGAGCTCTTCAGGAAAAATTCCCCTGAGAGGCTGGAGTTCAGACCCTACCAGCTAACCCAGGAGCTGAGCATCTTGCCAGAGGAGCACAGAGGGCTCTCCTCCAAAAGTTACAGCAGGAAGAAGCTCAGCACAGCAGCCAGACCCAGCCAGGCACACCTGGACAGGATCAAAATTGGTAGACTGGGACCCAAATTTCATTAGGCACTAATGGCATAACTTCATCAAAGTTCTACACCAAAGATCAGAGGTCATTCTTGTACAAAATGACAAAGAGAAGGAGGAAGATGTATTCTCAGGTCCTGAGCCCACCCAGAACAAATATAGCAGACACTACTATAGAAAAAAAATGGGAATCAGGCAACCAAAATCTCTGAATTAATAGCATCTGAAGTAAGCAACAAACACAGAAACATATAGAGAAACTTAGATCAGAAATAACCTCTGAAGTTAAAAAAAAAAAAAAATCTCTGAATTAATAGAGTCTGAAGTAAAAAAAAAAAAAAAGTAGCTGAGGAAAATATAGAGGAAATCATATCTGAAATTAAAAAAAAAGACAACTCTAAATTAAGAGCATTGGAAGTAAAGGAACAACTGCAGAAAGATAGCGAGGAAATTAGATAAAAAATAATCACTGAAGTAGAAAAACAAAGGATAACTATAATGAAAGAGTTAATAAATGCCTCTAAAGAATACATTGATAAAAAATTAAAGAATGGAAAAATGATGGAATCCTTCAATAGGAAAGAAATAGATCACATGAAATAGTTTCAAAGAGATATACAAGAAAATAAAAGCTCAGTTATGTTGGGAGCCACAGGAAGGCAGGAAGCCGATCAAGTGTATATAGGTGGGACTGAGCTTCCCTGCCTGGAGCAGAAAGCTACCCCAGTATGAGAAAAACATCATGTGAGAAAAACATCCTGAATGGTTCAGGCCAGCTATTGGTTGCTTGGTAGCCTTGTGTTATGGGATGCAAACTTTGTAAAGGTATAAATAAAGGATCCTTTGTGTGTGTGTGAGTTAGTCTCGCCCATCAGGCAGACTGGCGACCATCTAGGCCAACTTTTCATCTTGTCTATCTTTCTGATTCCTACTGCTGTTTCTCCCTGGGGTTGAACCATTCACAGAAAGATCAACAGATCCCTACATTTATGGATCCCTACACAATCACAAGCTGGCAAACTCATATAAATGAAAATAAAGACGGAGTTTCAGATATTTAAGACACAGTCACAGCAGGTGAAAAGATAAGAAAGGATATCTTAAAAACAACTAGGATGCAGAAAAAAATAATTCAACATCTGCAAGATTGTGCAAATAAGAACAATGTGAGATTAATAAGAATCAATGAGACAGAAGGAGTCTATCCAAATGATATAAAAAGAATATGGGCACAAGTAATAGCAGAAAACTTCCCAAATATGAGAAAACATTCTGGCATTAAGTAACTGAAGCATACAGAGCTCCAAATCACATCAACGCAACTAAAAACACATCCAGATATATAATAGTCGATATCCCAGAAATCCAGCACAAGAATAATATATTAAAATCTTCTAGAGAAAAAAAAAAGAAAAAAAATCCATCAGAATAATGAAAGATTTCTCTTCACAAAGCATGAAATCAAGAAGAGCATGGAGTAGACTGCTTCAAGTCCTCCATGAAAACAAATTCCAGCCCAGACTGCTATAGCCTACAAAACTCTATTTGAAATATTGGAGAAAAGTGAAATACTTCTATGACAAAAAAGCAACTAAAGAATCTCATGATGTCAAAGCCAACCCTATACAGGCTACTAAAAGATATTTTAGCGAGGGACAAAAATTACCCAAACTCCACAAATGAGAACAGAAACAAGCCACCAAATAAGGCAACCAATTAAACACAGGAGAACAAGGAGTAAACAGTAGTAAGTAAAAGACATGCAAAAAGACATGTAAATCATAAGTCAATACATTTCAAATATAACTATCTCCAATTAAAAGAAATAGACTGGCAGTGTTAATTAGGAAGTAAAATCCAACAATATGTTCTACACAAGAAACACATTTAACTCATAAGAAACTCATTAGACTAAAAGTTAAAGGATGGAAAACAATACTACATGCCACAACACTTCAAAAAAAAAAAAAAAAAAAAAAAAAAAAAAAAAAAAAAAAAAAAAAAAAAAAAAAAAAAAAAAAAAAAAAAAAAAAAAAAAAAAAAAA